>JASANB010003744.1:0-31395 GCA_030248155.1 Sabatieria punctata
AAGATGAAATACTGTAATCCGGGACGCAACGTCAACTCTTTACAGACAACAGAAACTTTGCATAACACTGACATGAGATCACAGAGCAGTAAAGATGGGTGCGCTTAGTAGGGGTAGAATGAGTAGGCATTGCACATGGTGGGCAGCACCACACCTACACTGTTGGGATTGGCGAACGACTGCTCACAGGCAGAAGGTGTGTGGCTTCTCAGCTTTCTTTCCTGCCATTTGTCCATTACGTAGGGATAGCACAGACGGACAGTTACCAGTCCGAGAATTATGAAAAACAAGGTGAGCATTATGGCGAAACCAATTACGTATTCGGCACCAAAACATTGGCGTTTATGGCCTTCTATTTGAGCCGTCAACGGGACGGCCGTTGAAGCGTAGACCGAACTGCCGTCGTCTATTTTCTTCCTGGCCAGTTCACTGGTGAGAGCGTAATGGCTGGTGGTAAGCACCGGAGGCGCTGCGGTACTTGCAGCTGCGGTGGCAGTTGTAGGTGTGAGTGTGGTAGTGGGACTGGGGGTTAACTGGCTGGTCGAGAAAGCAGTGTGTGTGGTGGTGCTACGCTCGGTTGTAGACGTGGTTGTCGGGGCAGTAGGCATAGTGGTTGGTTGGGTAGCTGGTGCTGGAACAGAAAATCAAAGCTACGAAGAAAGCAACACGTCCTACCAGTGAGCAAAGGCGACGTGGGTCTGAGTGGAGGTTCCACTTGCAGAACACTTTCCAGTTCGACTCGAGTTTCGTTAGCTGTTTGCAAGTTGGCGTTAATCGCTTGAACTTTGTCTCGCTGCACCGTATTGGCGGCCATTTGACTGTAGACGGCGGGGTCTTAAACTACTCTTTGTAAATTACAGTAAGGTTTTTAATGGAAAAACGTAGACAGCATACCAACGCCATCTTCAAAATCGAGAACGATCAGTCGACGAACTTCCAAATCGAAATTTACTGCTGATTTTTGTTCGGTTTCTATCGACCCGTTGGCTGATCGTTTTTGTCTGTGAAGACCGCATCGAGGAGGCTAAATGACTTTTAGCATCATTTACTGGATGATTACAGGAATTTAGCACCGTTTTCACTTGGCATTCAGCGTCATCCTTCATGCACAAACTGATCTGGCAGCTGAAGTAAACCGAAGTTTCGTCGGGCCATTTGAACACTTTGGCCTCAGCTATTGCTTCCAACCTTGAACTGGAGTATTTCGGCGTTTGAAAGAGAGTCTCGTCCACGCTGCACCTGAAACACACGCGCGAACTGAGAAATGCCGCAAGTTGGACTGGCAACAGAGCCTCAAAGCATTTTCTCACCCATCAGATCTGATCAGCTTTTGAACGTTTTCTTTTCCGTCATCGACAAAGCATTCCCTCACCAGCATAGAGTAGCTGTCCTTGTCTGTAACTGTCAATACAGAACGCAAATACAGAACGGAGTCCGCAAACCGTTTTCGCAGCTGAACGAGTGCACCACCGGGTCTCCAATTCGTGCAAAAGTTGCTTGAGGCCCATTGGCTCCATTGTGGCGGATCGAATAGGTGCACTTGGGCATTGGATGGTCTATATGCATCATGTCTGTTGCAAGAGGGCTAAAGTCAAGACAGTCAGTCGTCAAGTACCTTTAAGGTCTGACCGCCAAAAACAAAGCAACAGATACGTACGTAGTGATCGGAATAAAGTAAATGTTAACAAAACCAAATGCTACCTAACGTCCATCAGTCCGGCAGTGATAGCAAACGTCTGTTCTCGATAAAAACAACGGACGTGGTAGGCTTTGTCGGTGTCTGTGACGAAGGTTTTGTGGAACTGCACCATCATGGTCACAGTGTAGGCCATGCCTTTTACTGGTGTTACCTGGACGACAGAGGAATGAGGAGCAGTCAGTGACAACCTAACGTACCACTCTTTGTCGTCTCATTCCGCAGTCGTTGAATTTCAGTTTGAAACTGCCGCCTTTAAGATACGACCTGCCTCGCGCATTGTCAAAGTTGGCTCTGCATTTCTCGTTGTGGAATTCGTTGCGAACGTACAACTGACCACTGAACGGCTCCTCCGTTTCCATATCGAACGTCACTCCTTCCTCGTTGCAGACCACATGTGGACTGCCGACTAATTTGTTGGTTGTGATGGCTGACAGAGCAGTTCTCAGCATCAAACAGAGCAGCTGAAACCGAACAGTCTCTACATACATTACTATACGTCTGGCTGACACTGAATCGCTACCAGCGGAATGGATATGAAATGCCAGCAGATCGCATTGCCCATCTTTAATCGAAGCAGACCAACAGAATAATCCAGCCGAGTGAGTGGAATGGGGCAGGAAAAGGAAGAGAAAAGGAGCAAATGGCACAATAATCTCGAGTGTCAGTTTAATGTCCTGACTGGTATAGGCGCATGTACGTATGTAAGTATTTCCGCAGTGATTTAGAGGACATTCGTTGCACTCCTTTTAAATTTTCTCTTCCCATCCTAACTGGCCGGGGCTGCGACAGCCGGCGTCACTCAATTATCTCACCCAGCCACTACCGCTGATCTGACTGACACAACTTACAAGGTCATCTCTACCGTTTGCATTGACTAACAGTTCTTACGTACGGACGTAGTAATCGACCGATCCAACACGAGGTGGAACTGGAAGCTTTCGAGAAAATTGCCCGTCAGTGTACCATCCTGCAAAAAATTATGGACAAAAATATAGATTGTGAAAACAATTAGGTCAATTACACCATACATGCAACAGATCATCCGCCGAAAGAGGGAGGGGGTTGGGGGTCTGGCGCTGGCATAGGAGTCTGATCCCAAATTCCAGGCGGAGTGGGTAAAAAATTCGCTCAAAAATTGCAAAATAATCGCAATTTTCGGCTAAAAATCGTTAATTTGGGTTTAAATACAGCAAAAAAAGTGCTGTTTTAGAAGGCGATTAACAATTTTTGTTTCTGAATTTATAAAAACCTGTAAAAGTTTGCTGAAAAAATACTTGTCAGAAGGGAATCGGCACTATCGAAGAAATCGGAGGGGGGTCGGGACAACCGTCTCGGGGGTGGCAATCGGAGGGGGGTCTGGCCTAAGTCGATGAAGGGGCAGACATGTATGCCAATTACACCTTAAATCTTGTGTCAAAGGGGTACTGTTGTTGTTTGGTATTGGATTTTCCGTTTGTGTATGTGTATGTGTATACACATTTACCTTCAAATGTGTATGGTAATTAGTGTATACACATTCAACAAAACAATGTGTATTTTTGTGTATATTTGTGTATGTGTATTCTACTGAAAATGCAAATTTTTTGGTGATTTTCAGTCAGAAGTGCTAGGAAAATCAAGTCTCTCAATGTCTACTGCTTGAAACCTTGGATAGCTTTGAAATCGAGTTACTTAAGCCATTTGAAGGCTTTATGAGGATATCTACTGTTTATTACAGCAGCAAAAACATAGAAATTTTACGTTTCTGTTCGAAATTTTATCGACTTTTAATTATCAAATACACATACACAAAAATACACATTTTGAGTACCGTTTGTGTATGGTAATGTGTATTGGAATCTTCAATGTGTATGTGTATGTGTATACACATTGAAAAACCAATGTGTATTTTTGTGTATGGTAAATGTGTATGTGTATACACAAACAACAGTACAAGGGGCTGACAGGTTGACGGGTTCATACGAGCGACTGCCACACTGTTTCATATTCTACATGAATTACAAACTTTTAGAGACAAATCTTCATTATTTATTAAAATGTAGCTTTCCGATAGCGCTACAAAATTCCAAAATAAACATCTTTGTATAGGGAGTTTTTCAGGCAAGCTTTCAGGCCCGGAAAAGCGATTAAAATTATATTAATATCAGAAACAATCTTGGACCACACCATTAAATTATTCTAATACAGTGTAGTTACCTGTTAGCCCCAATTCTTAAGGGGGCGTGCAACAATTACGTAATCGTGTTTTTACCCATTTTCAGACCCCTTCTCCCCCCTGATAGCTGGTAATAATTTCCCGACCCTCTCGCTTAATTACATAATAATTCGGCTACCCCGCCGAAATTTCTATTATTTGGAGAGTTGGAGTTGGAGCCGAAATTTTTGGTTACATACACTTGAATTTTACAGTTGCTGCCATATCACTTTGCTGATGATTAATAGTCATAAATGATTGAATTGAGTCGATAAGTGCTATCCCTTCACTAAGATCTCAAAGGTCACTGGTGTAATTTATGATTTGAAAAATTGGAAAGCCCTGACTTAAACGTAGTGGTAGTGGTCTAAGTAGTAGTCAACTTTCAAATGCATATTTCACAACTTTCACCCCTGGATATCAGGTCACGTTTCCGCTAAAAGGGAAAACGTACTTTTTGGAACAATTGAGAAATTTGAAAAATCGCTCTAATGAGTATGAGTGAAAATAGAGAAGCGAACTGTGGCGACTTGATAGCTTGCTGCATGCCCGATCAACTAACAAAACGTTCGACATTTTAAGGAACAATCCGGCACACAGACACATCTGGAGTATCCATGCAGCAAACATGTTAAGGAGGTCAGTCTGGGGGTCAATTTTCAAATCCAAACACAATTTTCGCCCTCTCAAAACAACTAATATTTTATATCAAAATGAAGCTCTTTTCACTGCCTATCATATAGTAAAGAAACAAGACGGTTCTTCAAAATGAGTGTATAAAACTTTAGATAGTTTGATCATTTTGAAGATCCTCTCAGTTTTAGAGGCAGAGACAGATTTTTTTGGAATTTTTTTACAAAATTAGACCGGCAGCAGAGGAAAACGTCAGTAAACTTATTTGAAGAAACTTGGTGTGCAATTCTTTCAGATGCAGTTTTCTCTTTCAGACAAGTCTTGCTGACAGTAAGCTCTTCAGATAATTCTTTCAGATGATTTTTCCTTCCAATCCAAAGAATTCTGGCACTCTTTAGGCAAATTTTTCAAAAAGCAGCTTTCGCTTCCAAAGAATTCTGGCAATCTTTAGGCAAATCTTTCAAAAAGCAGCTTTCGATTCCAAATAATTCTGAAACTATTTAGGCAAATCTTTCAAAAAGCAGCTTTCGCTTCCAAAGAATTCTGGCACTCTTTAGGCAAATCTTTCAAAAAGCAGCTTTCGCTTTCGAGAATTCTGGCACTCTTTAGGCAAATCTTTCAAAAAGCAGCTTTCACTTCCAAAGAATTCTGACACGATTTAGGCAAATCTTTCAAAGCAGCTTTCCTTTCCAAAGAATTTTGGCACACTTTAGGTAAATCTTTCAAAGCGCATTCTCTTCTAAGGCATTCTGACATTCCTTTTCCTTTCAAAAACACGAATTTTCAATTCCCTTCCAAAGAATTCTACAATCTTCTGGCAAATCTTTCAAACAGCAGCTTTCCCTTCGAAAGAATTCTGACATTATTTTTGGGAAATCTTTCAAAAACAGGAATTTTCCTTTCCAATCCAAAGAATTCTGGCACTCTTTAGGCAAATCTTTCAAAAAGCAGCTTTTCCTTCCAACGAATTCTGGCACTCTTAAGGCAAATCTTTCAAAAAGCAGCTTTCGCTTCCAAAGAATTCTGGCACTCTTTAGGCAAATCTTTCAAAAAGCAGCTTTCGCTTCCAAAGAATTCTGACACTATTTAGGCAAATCTTTCAAAAACAGCTTTCGCTTCCAAAGAATTCTGGCACTCTTTAGGCAAATCTTTCAAAAAGCAGCTTTCGCTTCGAAAGAATTCTGGCACTCTTTAGGTAAGTCTTTCAAAAAGCAGTTTTCGCTTCCAAAGAATTCTGGCACTCTTTAGGCAAATCTTTCAAAAAGCAGCTTTCGCTTTCGAGAATTCTGGCACTCTTTAGGCAAATCTTTCAAAAAGCAGCTTTCGATTCCAAATAATTCTGAAACTATTTAGGCAAATCTTTCAAAAAGCAGCTTTCGCTTCCAAAGAATTCTGGCACTCTTTAGGCAAATCTTTCAAAAAGCAGCTTTCGCTTTCGAGAATTCTGGCACTATTTAGGCAAATTTTTCAAAAAATCAGTTTTTTACTTTCAAGCAGTTCTGACACTCCTTAGGTAAACCTTTCAAGAGAGAAGTTTTCTCTTTCAAGCAGTTCTAACAATCTTTAGAAAAACCTTTCAACAAAGCAGTTTTCTCGTGCAAGCAATTCTGCTCTAAGGGCAAGCTCTTCTGGCAGTTCTTTGAAAAGCAATTTGTTTCAAGCAAGTTAATTCTGAGTGTAAACACTTTAGGTACATAGGTCTTAACAAAAAGCAGTTTTCTCTTTGAAGTAATTCTTTCTGCATTAAACTCATTAGGTAGCTCTTTCAATAAGTAGTTTTCTCTTTGAAGAAATTCTTTCTGACAGTAAACTCTTTAGGTAGCTCTTTCAAAAAGTAGTTTTCTCTTTGAAGTAATTCTTTCTGACAGTGAACTCTTTAGGTAGCTCTTTCAATTAGTAGTTTTTTCTTTCATCCAATTATTTAAAGAAATTTAATTAATTATTTCTGATAGTAAAAGTTTCAGACCATACTTTCAAAACGCTTTTTTGTCTTTCAAGCCATTGTTTCTAACAGTAACTCTTTAGGTAGTTCTTTAAAAATCAGTTTTGTCTTTGAGACAATTCTGTCAGATTGTAAACTCTTCAAATATTCCTTTAAAAAGCAGTTTTCTGTTTTGCTTCTTTCAAAAAACAGCTTTCAGTTGCAATTCACAGTAAACTGTTCTCAGTTTTGGAGCCACGGAACCAGCAGGACTTGGAATTTTCAGGCCAAACTTTCGGAATAGGTACCCAGTTATCTTGTTAATAAATCCTGAAAATCTGAGCCAAATTCATAGAGAAATGACTGAGAACGAACCATTCGAGTATACTCTCCTTCCTGCTGGAGTGTCTAAAGGCTAGCAGCTTTACAACGAGCGAGCCGAACGGCGCCGAGAGCACACGCTATAAGATGCAATGCATCCTACACGCTTAACGAAAAGCTAATCTTGCTGCCGGTAAAAACTGCTTGGGGTCCTGGGTGCTTTGGTTCTATTGCTAAAGATATGCATTTTGGGGAAGTGAGAAGACCAGAAAAACTGTAACAAGTATTGCTGAAATGGCGTGGTATGGCTCAAATGATAGCTTACAGCGAGCCGTATCAACTAACAAAACATTCAACGTTATAAGGAACCGTCTGACATACATCTTTAGCATACATGCAACAATGATTCTAAGGAGGTCAATTTTGCGGTCAACTTTCAAATCCGTATTTCACAACTTTCGCCCCCCCCTCAATAGCAAAACAGCTAATATTGTGTATCAAAATGAAGCTCTCTTCACGGCCTATCATATGAAAAAAGCTTCCTGGGATCCCGGGCACATTTGTTCTATAGCCAGAAATGTGCATTTTGGGGTAGTGAAAAGACAGAAAAAGGGTTACAGGTGTTGTGTCGGTGAAGCTAGAGATGCGTAGTATGGTTCAAACGATAGCTGGTGATACGCCCTATTGCTTAAAAAAGCAAGAATGCTATGTTGAAAATTGAGGTTTTCGTGTTTGGTCAAAAAGGTACCCCGGAGTTGACCTTTGACTCCTTGTAATTTGCATTTGCATATTAGGCGTAGTTGGGGACTCATAGTTGGTGCACATTTGTTTCCCCCCAAGGTACAGTATTTGTACAAATCATAAATTGCTTTGTTAGCATATTAAATTGAAGAAATAATTAGTCACCGTACCGACTAGCTGGCCATATAATCGACGGAACCATATTAACGAATAGATGAAGGAGATTGTTAAATGGTTAGCTGTGCAAAGTTACAAAATTGCATGTGTGTGGAATAGTGTTCTTTAATATTTCTTTTATCAGCTCTGTCCCTAATGAACACAAATGTGCGGCTTTAATGGAATACATTACATACTGTAGGTCTGTACAAACTATAGTTTGATTTGTTTACATATATTTTTTGTGTTAGATTTACTTGTTCCAACTGATTTTTGTGTAGTTACTAATAAATATGGTGTCCAAGAGGAACAAAGGCCAGTCGTCTCCAGCTGCTGATCGTGCAAGACAACACAAGTTAAGCAAGGGTTCTGGTAGTGGAAGTGACAAAGTCTTCAAAGCATCAGCGCGCAGCAAGCGATCAACAGCTTCAACCGTTGGTCAATCTGGCCCATCGTTATCATCGAGCGGAATGCCTATAAAAAAATTACCCAAACGAGGCCCACGACCACCAACTCCTGCTACTGGTGAATCGACAATTAGAGGTGCCAAAGACACAGTGACAGTTTTCGATCGTACGCAGTGGGAGAAATGCAACCGCAAAAGTATGTAGACTGTACGTGGAAGCAGTTTAACTGAAGTCAGCTCTTTCAGAGTGGCGACGACCTGCAAGTAAAGGCAGCACTGGTTCTAAGAAATCATCGGGGTCGGCCGTGGCAGGAGCAGGAGCAGCAGCAGGTGCGGAGGCGGTATCTGTCACTGTACCGGGCGAAGAACAGCAAGAAAGGACCGAACTGGAAGGCAATTTTCGTAGACGGCCGACTAAAGCCATCCTCATACGCAGCTCAACTTTGGTCTGTTGATGGAGAAACGTAACCTAGCATAAAGTGTAGATCGGTTGCAGTTTATGGACCTGGCAGCTCTCATACTGACCGTGGTGCCGTACGGTGTTAGATTCTCGAGCTGTTACGGACTGAGCGGACTAGCTCTTGTTTGTATGAACATAATAGTGTCATTTATGGCTAATTTTCTGTTTACAATATTCTTATCACTGCGTCTGCATCTCAATCATGTGAAGGACAATTTATATGTGCTCAAGGAACAGTGGAGAGTGTGGCTGGTGCTGGCCGATCAAGGCTGTGTCGTTCTATTGGTCTACACTTCTTTCCTGCTCATCTACTACTGCACCTTGCTGTGGCGACGCTTTGCCGACAAAGTTCAGTACCGACTACTCACACAAAACTCTGCTGTTACACCAATCCCTTTCTGGGCAATTGCTTCTGTTTTTGTGATCGCAGCCGCAGGGTTGCACACTTTGCTTATTGTGCGAACAAAAAGAGATTTAATTACGTAGTCTTAATCTAGATTCATGTACAGACTTGCAATAAAACTCATACAACTACAACATCTTGCTTTTGTTCAGGGCAAATCCAAAATACGATGTGCTCCAACTTCTTTCAGGAAGCGTCTCATGGGGGCCTCTCAGCCGATCAGGACGTCTACCCACAGTTGGATGCGTCTCAGCGTTGGCTTCTAAACGAGCACAGAACGGTCTCTTAACAGCCGGAGTTTGGCAGAAAACCGATCAGCAGGATCATAAAAATTTGAATTTCGCGTCAACGAATTATCGTGTAAGACCGATCTGTGGCTTATTTAAGAGCCGATTTTTCTAGGAATCGACTTTTGCTCCTTAACTCGGAACAAATGAACGCATTTAGAATCAACACAGCGTTCTATTTCCAACGATATCTTACAATACTCAAATGGATTCCAGAGACAAAAATTTTTTTCGTGTGTTTGGACCCTGTGGGCCGAATTTGACCCCCAACAACCCCCATTCCGGATATTTTATTTTATGAAAAAAAGGTGAAAAAGGAAAATACGGAAATTTAGCTTCTTAAGTTTTTAAATAAAATAGGCACAATATCTAGATAAAATTTGCTGCGAATTTATGTTAGTAGAAGGTTTCCAACCATTTAATTGGCAAAACAAAGTTCAAACCCACAACATACCAGTATCAGTTTCAGCAAGAATGTATAAGGGAAGAATGTTCCACTGCGCGACCGGCCGCTTGCAACAGCGTGGCCATGCGCTGCAACAAAATTTCGGGAGGGTGACCGATCGGTCACCCTCCCGAAAAACTCTTAGGCGCTGTATGTATTGCAAGCGAACCCGATTTTGGCCGCTCGCGAGAATTGTTAACAAATTCAGCAGAGTTCTCTCTGAAATAATCAGCTGATATCCGGCTGAACAACGGACAGAAACATGTATTTAACATACTAGCTCAACTAGTATATACTGTTTTGCGTTACTGATGACAAAACTAACGCATAAAACATACAACGCATCCAAAATTTTGTGCGTTTTCCTTGCTTAGCTAGCTCAAGACAAGCTCTGCAAGATAAATAGCAATGCCAAATGCATAAAACTGCATACACCGAATGCAGTGCAACGTTTTAGAACATTCTTGGTAACAAACTGCATGTGCAGTTTTTAAAACTGCACAAATGTCTGCATAAAAATCAGCAGACATTCTCTGCAGTTTCATCCTGATCACCTGCACTTTGGAAACCGCACATAATTCTGCAATGTAGAATCTGCAGAGTGATTTGAGAGAGTAGTGCGGTAAACTAGCAACTTCTTTCCGATAATAACGTAGCTTCGAATTTGGTATGCTTATTATCTCTGCGGACCTCAGCCAACCCGTTTGCTAGGGAAGGCGTTGACTCTCTCTTTCTTTACTACTTTCTATCACTTCGGGTACTTGTAGCAATCACAACACAATCACACAACACACCACCAGCAATCACACAAAACAACCACACGGAAGTTACAATGCAAAACACTCTCAGACAAACACAATCTTTTCACTACGTATAGAATGTTCTGGAAAAGGTCAGTCTCTCTCTCTTATCTCTAACTCTGACCAGAAATTTCTGGAATGTTCCATGGCCGTATATAAGCAGCCTGCTCTGTAGTGTGCTACCGGTATGCTACAGCGTGCTCTCTCTATCGTATGCTACTCTACTCTCTCGACTGTCTCCCTAGCGGCTCATACCTCGTGAGTCACTCCCTATCCCTGCTTCTTTCTTGTTATCGCTTGTTATCGTTATTGGGCGATTGTTCCCAATAAACCTTTGTTTGGAATCCTGTTGTATCACTTCTCACTCGGCCCAAGAATACAACAGTAACACTATCTTATGAGGTGGCCCCGATGAGTTGCTTGGGGCACATCATATTTTTGGGATTTGCTCTGGTCAAACTGTTCTGGTTTTGGCGGAGCTTATAAATCAACAATGTACATACAGCAGACATCTACATAAAATAACTGTTCAAACTTGTACTTAAAATAATTGTACTGTGTACAAACGTACTGGAAGATGCTGTAAGTACGCATGTTCATTGTATTTGTGTATGGTCAGTGTGCGGTTTTATAATAACGATATGATTGCTAAATCTACCAAGCCGTCAAAAAGTGGTGTCGATGCAACTAAGTCGTCTGAAAGTGGTGTCAACAGAGCCAAGTCGTCTGAAAGTGGTGTCGACAGAGCCAAGTCGTCTGAAAGTGGTGTCGACAGAGCGAAGTCATCTGAAAGTGGTGTCGACAGAGCGAAGTCGTCTGAAAGTGGTGTCGACAGAGCCAAGTCATCTGAAAGTGGTGTCGACAGAGCCAAGTCGTCTGAAAGTGGTGTCGACAGAGCCAAGTCATCTGAAAGTGGTGTCGATAGAGCCAAGTCGTCTGAAAGTGGTGTCAACAGAGCAAAGTCATCTGAAAGTGGTGTCGGCAGAGCCAAGTCATCTGAAAGTGGTGTCAACAGAGCCAAGTCGTCTGAAAGTGGTGTCGACAGAGCCAAGTCATCTGAAAGTGGTGTTGACAGAGCCAAGTTGTCTAAAAGTGGTGTCGACAGAGCCAAGTCATCTGAAAGTGGTGTCAACAGAGGCAAGTCGTCTGAAACTGGTGTCGACAAAGCCAAGTCGTCTGAAAGTGGTGTTGACAGAGCCAAGTTGTCTGAAAGTGATGTTGACAGAGCCAAGTTGTCTGAAAGTGGTGTCAACAGAGCCAAGTCATCTGAAAGAGGTGTCGACAGAGCCAAGTCATCTGAAAGTGGTGTCAACAGAGCCAAGTCGTCTGAAACTGGTGTCGACAAAGCCAAGTCGTCTGAAAGTGGTGTTGACAGAGCCAAGTTGTCTGAAAGTGGTGTCGACAGAGCCAAGTTGTCTGAAAGTGGTGTCGACAGAGCCAAGTCGTCTGAAAGAGGTGTCGACAGAGCCAAGTCGTCAAAGAGTGGAATAAGTAGGAAGGGAGTTGATATGACGATCATGCACCCAGCGGAGCACAGAGTGTTGGTGTCGATCGCTTCCCAGTGGGTGATGGCGGTCGCACTGGCACTGCTGGTTTTGTGTCTTTGCGCACGAAATTCTGCCTTCGCACTAATCTGCTGTCCTGCCTGGTTGATGTTTCTGTATGGGTGGTTGGGCTGTTTCCTGTTGTGCAACAACAAAACCATGGCTTCCGTCTGCTCTAAATTGCATTTCATCACCTCCCTCGTTTATCTACTGAGCAGTGTTACGTTGCTGTTGACAACGAGCCTCAGCAGTGGTCTGATGCCTCAACATCTGCGCCACGCACTCAATATGCTGAGTGGCATTTTTCTCATTCTCTTTCCTTGGTACATTTGGTTGGGATCGATCGAAAGCGACCTCTCACAGACAATCGAAGTCAATGACAACAGTTGCCGGTGGGTGTTACAAAGAGCGATTAGCAAGAGAAAGGTAGCCAAAGCCAAAGGGGAGAAGCGCGTGGCTGAGTGGCTGCTGGAGCAAGTGGAACTGGAATCGACGCAACTCAGCAGTCTCTCTGAACAGGCAACGCAACAGTCATTGGCACTCTGCTCGGAGTCAACGCAGATAACCGAGTTATCCAGTGGTGTATCTCAGTGTCCGCAGTGCACACTACAGCAAAGACAGGAGCATTCGATTGATTCTACGCAGAGCAGCACATGCAGTACGTGCAGTTGCACTCCATCGTCAAGTTGCAGCAGCGGCGATTCAGAGAGATCCTCTTCAACTGAGACTGTGTCATGAGATACTACGCACTACTGCCTGAAACCTGATATAACTTGGTTTTTAGTTACTAATTCTCTTCTCATTTCTTTGTCACCAATAATAAACATAACAGACGTACGTACTGCGAACGAAGACAACTGGGGACGGTTGCATAAAGGTGTCTAAGTGGTTAGACTAGTCTAAATGTGGCCAAAGTCTATGTGATTAGACCGACTTTCGGCTAGCCGGTTGCACAAAAGTCAGCGGAGTCCGCAGTTGGACCAAAGGCTGGTCTAACTGGTTAGACTCCGTCGGAGGTGTCTAACTGACTTAGAACCAACCAAAATGAGCAGCTGTGACTCAAGTATTCATAAATTAACCGTCAGTGTGAAACACTAGAACAGTGCAGCTTACCTCACACAACATTCTCTAATCATACGTATTTTTTAAGTTGGTTAAGAATTACCACTTTTGCCAAAAAACTTTCTGCCATCTGCCAGTTCATTGACTGTAAAAAATGCTGTACCAATTTGGAAACTGCTGGATCGATTGAAACTGCAGCTTTATTTTTCAGTATGTACAGTGGGGTGCAAAAGTTTAAACGCACCCAGTCAGGTACAAGAAAAAGTGACTTTTCACTTATTTGTTGAAGGTAATTGGCAAGTGTTATACACCGTTGCATAGCTTGAGATGTTGCGAAGAGGTTGGCGCAGACTGCACTGCAATGCGTTGCTTTATAATAAAGTTATAGCCAGTCTAAGCCGGACTGTCAGAAAAAGGGTTAGCAAAAGTTTAAACGCACTTTAAAAATCCCACAAAATCCGACTAAAATATTTTAAATAAAAGTTGTACGAACACCTAAATAGTAAATAATGAACAACAAGACAAGTTTGATGCTTTGCCATGATCCAGTAAGCCATGTTGTACTTTTTGTCCAATTGGCATGCAGAAGATTGAACCTGCTATGGTGCCTTGTATCAACGCTATCTCTAGCACCAGAGTGCCAGTAGCATCTTGACAGATCAAACTTACTAACATCTGGTGTATGTTAGAAAGTCTGGCATGCATGAATTTCCAGCTTTTTAGAAGTTACAAGTCATAAACGTTGGTAATTATGGGCTCAAACCAGATAATTATAGTGAATCTGATAGGTAATGGCCACATTGTTATGGTCTATGAGGTGCATATCTGACTCAGCTGCCTGGTTTTAAGAAAAATAGCATGAGCAAAGACAACAGAAGCCCTAAGAGGCCAGAGAAGCTGAACACAGTAAAATTGGGACCTTTAGTATCATAGTCAAACATGAGTGAGCCAAGATTCAGTGTACAGCAATGGCAGAAGCATTCACTGAAGCAGCCATAGGTCATCTTAAAATGAACAGATGATGGAATTCCAGATCCATGGGATCACACAATGCATTTCAGTTAAACACGCAAGTTTTGGAAGCAGGGATGATGTCTCCTGGTCAAACTACCCTCACAGTTGCCGTCAGTTGATTATTGTGGATCATTACTGGATGTTCAGTATGTTGGTTGTAGTGCTGTTAACTGAGTAAGGTGCCTAAATGGCATGTTCTGGTATTTTTGCATAAGAGAAACAATAGTACATGTAAAAACCATATGAGTTAACCCATGTTTGTTGGTTGCAGTCGGTTACAAACACTGAGAAGACCAGAATACTAAACCTCAGTGTGACAGATGTGGAACAGCAATGCTGTCAACCATAATCTGATGAAAAAATGTTCTGTTTTCGTGGTTCTGTCATCATAAACACAGTTTGTTTAGCCTGATTAGCAGTCTCAGTCTCTTACACATCCATAAGAAGTTTGAGAGAGTTCAAAACCGGTCAAATTGTAGACCTTTTACACAGACCAGCCCAATTTTCATTATGATGAGATGTGTTACGATTAATTGCGTTACAGTGCGACTGAACTATTCAAAAGCATCAAAATTGTCCTGTTGTTTATTAATCAGTATTTAGGTATTCTTGCAATTGTTGTTTGAAAGAAGTTTAGTCAGATTTTGCAGAATTTTGAAAGTGCGTTTAAACTTTTGCTAACCCTTTTTCTGACAGATTGAATTAGACCGGATATAACTTCACCATAACGCAACCCATTTCAGCGCAGTCTGCACCACCTTTTTGGTAAGATCTCAAGCTATGTAACGGTGTATAACACTTACCGATTACCTCCAACAAATCAGCGAAAAGTCAGCTTTTCTTGAAGAGGACAAGGTGCGTTTAAACTTTTGCACCCCACTGTAGCTGCTTTCAAAATCATCCATTTACAGATAGTTGGTTTGGTACTGCAGTTGGACGATTACTTACTGTGGAATATATATATATATATATTATATGTAAAAATACATATTATGTATTATTTTTGGAATACATATATGTTTATGTATTCCTCAGAGAATATGTTTATGTATATGTATTCTGAGGCCACTATGTATTTGAAAATACATATTGAAATTCTGATGAAATGCTGCATTTTTATTCTCAGCCTGCCGTCCATAGCATTAAATTACATTTTCTTACGATGCCAGTGTCTGAATTTGCTCCAGTCTGGTAGAAAAACCACAGATTTTGGCGTTTTAGCTGAATAATACCATCACTGTGTAAAATGGTGCGAGGCAACCCAAAGGAGTTCTAATGAGGGAACATTTATTTTAGATTTTTAAATTCAATGGATAAACGGCAGGAGGAACTTCTCTTTTCTTTAGAAGTTTAGGGGGGGCAGATTTGGAGTTACAAATAAAGCATCCTGAATAATACAGGGCGCAAAGAAATTTAGGAACAGAAACCATTTTTGGTGGTACAAATTTTGGGGGTACAGATTTTAAGGGGAACGTTTCACGTATTTTAAGGAGCAAACTAAGCACCCTGAAAAATACAGGGCAGAGAGGGCAGAGTGTATCGATGAAATATGGGCAATCTGAAGGAAACTCGTCAGTTTCATTTGATTTCTGCAACCGAATCGGCCGATTTTCGGGATGATACTTCGGCTTAGCGAATCGGAGTTTGTCTGAAGATATGTCACTCGACAGAATATTCAGGGCGTATCGAAGATGTACGCTGCTGCAAGAGTTGAAATCGTTGCAATCTGAAGGAAAATCGTCAGTTTAATTGATTTCCATAACTGAATCGGCCAATTCTTGGGATTGTATTTCGGCATGGCAATTCGGTGTTGGTCAAGAAAGATGTCAGTGAAAGCACAAAGCACATTGAAGAAGCATCCCACCTTGAAGAGCTGAGATTGTTGCAATCTGAAGGAAAATCGTAAGAAAATCGTTTCATTGATTTCCACAACTGAATCGGCAGATTCTTGGAATAGTATTTCGGCGTGACGAATCGAAGTTGGACAGAAGAGATGTGTCAACATGTAGAGAGCATATGGAAGAAGTATGGCAGTTAGTTGAAATCGTGGTAAGCTGTAGCGGAATCAATTTTTTCACTTGGGCGACTCGAGTACGCAGTTGAAGTGTAGTGCATCATCCAGTAGTTTCGTAATCGTTGGGTAATATGGATTCGGATCCCCGGACCCCCGGAACCCCACCGAATTCGGACCCCCAGCCTGGTACGGAAAAATGGTTCTTAAGATTCGGAACCCCACCTAGGCCGTAGTCTAAATTTCACGAAATTTTATTTGGAAAATTATGGGGCACATTTGGACACCTCGGTACGCGGACCATTCCCCCCATCCACCGAGCACCCTAACTTTAGGCCTCAGTTTCAAGCTGCAATTCAAGTTTCTTCCGGTACCAAATTTGCACTTTATTTCTTCTATTTTAGTGTATGATCTCTGCTGTTCTTCCGGTACCAATTTTCACTTTATTTCTTCTATTTTAGTGTTTGATCTCTGCTGTTCTTCCGGTACCAATTTTCACTTTATTTCTCCTATTTTAGTGTATGATCTCTGCTGTTCTTCCGGTAGTAATTTTCACTTTATTTCTTCTATTTTAGTGTTTGATCTCTGCTGTTCTTCCGGTACCAATTTTCACTTTATTTCTCCTATTTTAGTGTATGATCTCTTCTGATCTTCCGGTACCGATTTTCACTTTACTTCTTCTATTTTAGTGTATGATCTGTGCTAGTGCGTCTGGTCGCAAATTCTCTCTAGTAGATTGGAGTACTGACGCAACTCTGTTCGGGCACTTTATACTTGATTCGATATTGCCGTATGGTGTGATTACATATTTCCTTGTGTAGCGTAAGTACGATAAATCTTTTTAAATACTTCGTTATTATTGGTCTACCTACATGCGCGCGTACTACTGTTTCTAAGTAAATCAATTTGAAATATAATTTAATTACAATTTACTTGTATTAGTAAATTTCTAAAAAAATTAATTGAAATTATACTTATAATCTACTTAAGGCAAAAATTCACTTTTAATATAATTCAAACTATAATTTAGTTGTATTAGTAAATTTCTAAAAAGTATAATTAAAATTATTATAATTATAATTTACTTAGCAACAGTAGCGCGTACGAATATACTACTGTACTGTGGAACCAATGTGATGCTCCTTTCGAGCGAAAGAGATACAATGTAGTCTCGGTTACTGTGTTCAACAACGGCATTTCAATTCCCCCAATACTATCAGGGTTCGGATTCGGTCAGG
Source organism: Sabatieria punctata (assembly GCA_030248155.1). NCBI lineage: Eukaryota > Metazoa > Nematoda > Chromadorea > Araeolaimida > Comesomatidae > Sabatieria > Sabatieria punctata. The sequence continues at coordinate 17,336 of JASANB010003744.1, forward strand.
GGATTTAAAATTTGTCATGGGATTTTGGGACTTATCAGCGGAAATTGCGGTGCGTCACTACATAAAAACATGCATTCAGTAGGTTGTAGAAGCAGCAATGAAAGCGCATGTAATTCAGACCATATCAGTGCGTTTTAGAAGGGTAGTTTTTCAAACATTTTCTCGCCCTGGTTGGACGGCCCAACCAACCTCTTCAAACTACTAAACCTGTTAGTTCTGTGGTCAGAATGCCTTTCTTACGCGTTTTTGAAGGTTGATTTTTTAGAAAATTTTAGCCCTGGTTGGGCGTCCGAACCAAACCTCTTCAAACTACTAAAACTGTTAGTTGTATGCTCAGACTGCCTTTCAAACGCAATTTTCAAAATTTCCTCGCATCTGGTTGGGCAGGCAAAATCGGGGGCATGTCAGGGGATTTTGGATCAACAGATTGCCACGACCCTGACTATGATGAGTTTTAGATTCATATATACAGTAGTAGCTCCTTCGCTAGTAAAGATTTCTAGCACAATTTTTATTCAGATTTGATGTACTTTCAGTGGAGCTCAGCGACAGTGAAGAAATCAGTTTTTTTGCTCTCCTACCTGCCGTATGGCATTTTTCATTTTATTTAAATCATTTTTATCTGAGAAATACTTTGTTGGGCTCAATTTTTTGTGCAAGTTTATTTGTTCACTGTAATGCTCAATGTTGACCTTCCGCTTTAACTGTTACGCAGCTTTTTTTACTCACCACCAAGTCAAGCATTTTTGACAATCGTTTAGCCGATGCTTAATTTATTTCTATGACGTGCAGTTTGCTGGGAAATACGTTACGCAAAGTCATTACATAATGATTATATGAACGAATTTACCGCATTACAGTAATTTATAAAATCAGAGCTTAAAGAAACCGATTGCCGGCTCAATCCCACCTGGCAAGGCAAACTGCCATATTAGTTTTTACCCTAAAGGATGATCCTAACTCTGAACCTGCACCCAGCTAAGCCTGAACCTAAGCATCAGCTTGAAACTGAGCCCTAAAGTTTTGGTGGTCGGCGGATGGGGGGAATGGTCCGCGTACCGACGTGTCCAAATGTGCCCCGAAATTTGCAAACAAATTTCGGGAAATTTAAACTACGGTCCCGGGGTGGGGTTCCGAATCCACAAACCGTTGTTTCCGTACCAGGCTGGGGGTCCGAATTCGGTGGGGGTCCGGGGATCCGAATCCATATTACCAATCGTTGGAACGGTTCGGCGCGGGCATGGATGGACCAAGGCGCGGGGCGGCTCGAAAAAACTGAATTGCCTGTCTGTGGCTGGAGATGCTGGGTCTATTCACTATCCGGTATTCCTGATACCGGATAATAGTAGTACTGGATGCTCCCTTCCTCCAACTTTGTGATCCGCGCGTAAATGTCCTCCTGTTACTAACTTACCCGCCACATAGCAGATAACTGAGAAGGCCCATTCGCCCAACCTGCTGTCAAACCCAACCTTTAGCTTCGGTTTTAGGCTTAGGCTTAGGGGAAAGTTTTTACCGTTGCGCTGGTCACTGGTCGATCGATCGAAAAGTATGCCTAGATTAGGTGTAAATTAACTCAAGATAGCCTTTTTTTACCGCCAAAAACAACCCATGCATGTACTAGGGGGGTTTGGGGGTTACCCCCTGCTGAAAAGGCCAACCCCCCCCCCCCGACCAAAAAATACTAGTTGCGGCTCCAGTACTAACGAACTGGCTCAGAAATCACTAATTTTTAGCCTAAAATTCGTTTGAAAAGCCTTTGGAAGCCGAATTTGGCGTTTCCACTGCTGATATTTAAGAGAAATCGGTGTGTTTGGAAGCCCTTTTGTCATTTTTGCTTGTTTTTTAACTCGAAAACGCTATTTGGCAGCTTACTTAAGATAGCGATTTTTTGCATCCTTACTGAAAAAAACATGCTAAAAACGCATTTCCAGGCGTTTTGGACCTTTTTGAAATTTTGGACCCCCCTCTGGGCGGAACCCCCCTCGACCCCCCACCTGAGGAAACCCCCTACTTCCTCCCCCAGGTCGGCCCGGAGTAGGGATGCCCCGAAAATTTCGGCCCGGCCCGGCATGGCCCATTTTTAAAATAGTTGCCAGAATTCACCCCAGGGCTGTTGGGTCGGTTCTTTACCTCGTTTTTTTCGTTTTTTTTCGAAAAATACCTACTTAAATGCGGAAAAAACTCAAGCAAGCAAATGCTTTGAATTTACGTTAATAGAAGCCTTACAAGCATTTTCCTCGCATAACTTAGCTGTTTTTTGGCAAAAAGCACTGGTACCATTTCAGGCAACTTTTATTATTGTATTTTTGTTGTTTAAAAATCAAATTACTACTCTAAAAGGTGAAATTTGTGTATTTCCTAATAAAACTCACACTATTTCGTTGAATTCTGCAATAAAAAGCGATTGTTAAACAATTTGTTCTGTCATCTCGGAAAATAACTTTTGGAAAAAAACGCATTTAGCGGGCGCGTTATTGCCGATTAACAGAACGGTTGCTAGCGCTTATATTCAGCGTACATAGTCTTGAATTTGTGCAACCTTTCAAAATTTTCGGGCCGCTATGCTAAACTGATTGGCCCGGCCCGGCGGGCCGAAGGCCGAAAACTGTGCCTGGCCCCGAGCCGGGCCGGGCCGTGCGCATTTCTAGCTCGGAGCTGTTACATGTATGCAAAAACCTTAGCAAAAACATCGGACTTTTGCCATATCACCCCCCTCAACCTCATCAGGCGCGGCGTTATGAGTAATCAGATGAGACAGTGGCACTGTTTCAGGACGCAATCGCTGGTTTTGTAAATAAGTAGAGCGACGCCGCTTTCGATCTTTAATGTGGGTACAGTTTGCGCCTCCAAATGATTGCCAAGGATGCCAAATCCACCAGCGGCATTCATGAGTCGAAGTCGAACGTTTGGCGTGCCAGAACTGACGTTCAGTTTCAAGTTCGACACTCTGATCAAGAAAAAGTGGTGGTTCTGGCGAGACAAAAGAAAAAGGAGGGAAGCGGCAGTGATTGGTGGTCGCCAGACAGAGCCAAGGAAGACAGTTGTGTAAAATGGACGCAAGAAGATTTCATGCCTTTGACGATCAGCTCTGGTGCCGCCCATACGTCCACGGCCAAGCATTCCGATCTTCCATCTTACAGCGATATATTAACCGGGAAAGTCTCTACTCTTAAAACAACCGAACCGAAAAGAAGTGAACCTGTTGCTGCTGGTAAAGAAACTGACAGGTTGCTTTAATCAACACGTTCGTGTATTAGAAGTTGAAAGTGAAGCGGACAGTGCGATGACTGGGACAACAATTCCAACAATTGTCGATGGAGTGGTCTCAACTACTGTCGAACGGAGAAAGAATAATAAGCCGACAAAGAAGATTAACCTTTCTGACTTTATTTTCGCAACCCCTAAACCGTCTAAACCAAAAGCAAAAGTACGTAATTTAGTGGTGTTTTCGAGGAGCGTTCAGCAACTAAAGTGAAAAGTTTATAGGAAGTCGTTACTGACAACGCTAAAAAGGTAATGTGAGAGTTCCAGTTTGAAAACTGCTTTGAGGTGAATTTTAGACTTCGACGAAAACTCAACTAAGTGGAAACATATTGGATGCTAGTGCTCCGGTTTTGCACAAAGGAAAAACAAGAGCTCAACCGAAAAAGAAAGTCACCACCTTAAAGAAGGTATCTTGAAGCTTACTACAGTTCGGTTATTTCATAACCGCTTGCGGGGTTAATCCTTTCGAATTCACCCAATATGTTCATGAAAAAAATGTGAACACCAAAAAAGGAAAAATGGTCACCAAACTTTCCAAAATCTGTGTTAATGAACACCAGCGAACACAACTCGACTTCTGCTGCCTGCTAATGTGAGATGTTCATGTCAGTGTCGATTGTATGTGTGATGCTCGTGCCTCGGCCGGCCATACCCCCTCCCCCCGAGGTCTCCATACCCCCCTCCGGATTTTTCCGGCCCATGTATGCTCGTGTGAATGAATATTGTGTCGATGGGAAACAATGAACACAAGCGGCGACCAGGTGTGGATCGGTTGTGGTTGGGATGCTGTCTGAGTTTTGTTCGGTGGTGTTCATGACCACAGATTTCGGAAAAGTTTGGTGTCTATTTTTCCTTTCCTGGTGTTCAGATTTTGTTTTTTACTAACATTTTGGATGAATTCGAAAGGGTAAACTACGTACGATTTCTGTTTTGCTACGAAAAACGATAAAATGTCTGTGAACCGTAAAGAACGAGGGCACGCATACTCTTACAAAGAACAGATTTTTATCTTATGAAGTGAGTAAGAAAGCTTTATATTGGCAGATAATTGTAAAAGACCGTGAGGAACGGAAGAGCACAAACGAACAGAAGGTGACAGTTGAACCATTAAGTCCGGAATCGAATTCGTACGAGATTCAGTAAGCCATCTGAGGAGAGTCCGTCGGTTACTGACGATTTGCTTTGAGGAAAAATCCAATTACACCCGAGCTCAACAATGCAGTAATGGCGTTGCTAACCGAAGTGAAACGCTTTCAGGACAGAGTTTGGGCGAGCGACCCTACCAAGGCTAGTTGGCGCTGTATCACTTGCTTGTAGCGTGATGGTTCTATTTTTAGGCGCGTCTAAAACGTCGAGTGGTGGTGGGGTTGCACGAAGTGCAGAAGCACTTGAGTTTGGGCGACGTGAAGTTGTTAATTTTGGCTCCCAACATAGAGAACGTGCAGAGCGAGCGAGGTCTCAATCATCAAGTGTGGAAGATCGTCACGGCCTGTCAGCAGCAAAACATTCGGTGCATCTTCGCTCTGTCAAAGAACAAGCTGGGAAAGACAGTCAAAAAGCTGAGTGCCGCTTGCGTCGCCGTTCTCAACTATCAAGGAGCTGAGGTACTCTCCTGCCTATCAGGTTGCCGCCCTCCCAGTCTGAGACAGTCTACCATTTCAGCCGAGGCACTAGGATCTTTTGATGTACTTTTCTTAAGAGAAAGTGTAATTTAGGTACAGGGTCTGCTATAGACAACCCACCCAGCAGATTTTTTGCTGTAGCAACAGCAAATCTCAACCGATTTGAATGAATATTTTTTAATTTCTTGAATTTTTGCTGTCGAAGCGACTGAAGTAGTCGACGTGAAGCCCAACCCAGACCACCAAAAGCCGGTGATGGCCAGTAGATAAAAGGGAACCGAACCGAAGCTGCCGTTGCACTTTATGGCAGCAAAGGGAGGGTTGTTTGTATGTAGGCAGGGCACTAGGCTGTAATAAGAGCGCGGGGTGTCCTGAGCTGTCCGAAAGGACGGTGGAATCTAAAAAACAAAGGTGTAATTTTTATCATGATACTCTGCTTAGTTCCTGAGATATTTGCCATCACAGTCAAAAGAGATTTTGGTAATGAACAAGAGCGTTTTTTGTTATTCCGTGGCACTTCATGATAAAACGGATTCCTACTGCTAAGGGCTAGTGTAAGGCGGCTTTAATGGTGACATACATACTCGGTTACTTGATCAGTAAAGTCTCGTTAGCCCGTTGCGGTAGGAATCTGTTTTATTATGAACTGCTACGGAATCGCTCTTGTTCATGGCAAAAATCAGTTTTGATTTTGAGGGTAAATATCTCAGGTCTTTAGTAGAGTTTCATAATAAAAATTTTAACAACCGTTCAGGATTTATTTATCTTTCATTTAAAAAAGGGTCACTCAAATCGGTTGAGATTTACGGTTGATACAGCAAATCTTCCGGGTTGTTTTTAATCTCTCATGTTCATTGCCATAATCACTGCTTTGACTTTGAGGGCAAATTTATCTTAGAAACTAAGCAGAGTATCTTAATAAAAATTCCAACAGCCTTTCAATTTATTTGTTTTTCCTTAAAAAAGATTCATCTAAATCAGGTGAGATTTGCGGTTGCTATAGTAAAAAAGTCTGCGGGATTGTTTTTTGCCTGACCATCTATTTTGAGCTCACTTGCATCTAATTTACGCACGCATACTTTTATTTTAGGTTTAAGTACCTAAGTTTAAAACTCGGCTAGAACATACATGGGCCTGGGAGGCTTACCCCTCAACGAAAACTTTGGCGGCTGTTTTGAGAAAATCGACTATGATTAAAGATGAGAAAAGAATTATGTGACTTTTTTCCGGAAATAGTGTAGGGGTCGGCCTATTTCCAAAAAAATCTTTGTTCTTCTGTTTGCGGTGTCTCATCTCTTTGGAGGCCTTGAAGTGGGTTTGTTCATGACAGTAGATACAACAACCGTTGCACTAACCCGCTCTCACACCCCTAGCATTTCTTCCGTTCGATGTTTGGGTTAAAAGCTACGTAACCTTATAATCTCGCTGGTTTGTACTTTTACACAGAATTTACTTCTTGAGTTCTTATTCCATGGGTTGCTTTGGTGAACTAAGAATAAATTGTTTCTGTGGACGCGAACTTTATCGGCCATCACTGTTCTCTTGCAGGCGTTACACAAAAAGGTGCTGGAAGCGTATGAGCGTGCCACGAGTGTGTCAGAGGTGGAGCCATCGACTGTTGTGTCGGCACCGACTGAATCGCCCAGGGTGAGCACGGCTTCAGCTGAGAGCGCCGGTCCATGTGCTTCAGTTTCTTCTGTGTCGGAGTTGGTGCCGGCTGGAGTTGGTTCAAATGTGCCAGTACAAACGCAATATTTCTACTATGTCGATTGTTACGGCGCTACATATGTGATGGATCCTTCGGCTGCTCTCTATTATGGCAACTCAACTCCGTTTCCAGATCCATCATCTTTTTATGGTCCTAGCTAATTTTAGCGTGCTCTGTACATTCTTGGAATTTCTCTGCTTTATCAAGATTTCTATTTGGTTGTATGTAGCAGTGTTTTGCTGGTTGTGCAAGGAAAGTAAATCTACCTGTCTTTTAGATTACTGGACTAACTCTTACGGTAGCTATGTTACCTACCAAAGTATGGTATTCTTACGTTTAACTTACGGCTGTCCTCCGTCGAATAGACATCGATTCGGCGGCACGGTTGATAGAGTTGCGGCAATGCTCTTGTCGAATTGATTTTCCTTTCAGCTCGGCCTTCTAATGCAAGGAGGGCAGTTGTGCCATTTGGCTTTCTTTATGTGGAACTGGCCCGTACTTACTGAACGGGATCCGGTAACTGCCAAAAACATTCCTTATTTTTTCCAGCCTTTCCCATCCATCTTTTTAGTTGGTTTCCGGTTTTATTCGTAGAACTGTAGGTTTTCTGTCTGTCAGCCAAGTGATGTCTTTATTATCTTTCAGTCGGCAGATAGGGATGCACTCGCACACTAAAACATCGCCGCAGTCAAATGTGTTTTAAATGTTTATTCTCTGGTATAGTTATGCACAATTTCGTCATTTTTTTGGCAATTTTATGGCTAAAATTGAGCGAACTTGAAGCGTTCTGACGAAGAAATGACGAAGTCACATTTATTCGGTTTTTTCTCAAATTTGGGGCGATTTTTTCCGATTTAGGGGCAAATTTTCGATTTGGGGGTTAGGGGGAAAGTTTGGCGGATTTTGCAAAATTTGGAGTTTTTTTAGGATGAATTCAATCTGGCCCAGAAATTGGTGAAAATCAAATAATTTTTAGCACAAAATTTAAAATTCAATAGGATTTAAACCAGATAACCTTGTCAGTAGTGTCTAGGAAGCTACACGAATCGATTATGGCTATTTCGTACCCCTTTTTAGGTGGATCAAACAAAATTTGCTGCATAACAGTTGAATTGCGCCCTTAGCTATTTGAATAACTTCTTTAAAAACTCAAATTTTCAGCCTAAAGTATTGGGAGTATCGGTATTGGGTATTTCAGGCAGGGTTGTATATTTTTCCGAAAAAACCTCGGCCTGTTTTTTTCCAGTTTTTTTCCGGTTTTTTCCGGTTTTTTTTCTAAATCGCGGAAAAAAACTCCAGCCCAAGTTCTGAGTATCCTAGGCTGGTTTTATGATTCCTAACGCTTTCTAGCGCCTTCCTCAGTCTTGTTAGACCAGAAATGCACGTGTTACATTGATATAAATCACGAAACAGGCATGAAACAGTGCCTGACAGGTTCCATGAATAACGCTATATGCAAATTTTCTTACAGCAGTTTGCATTTTTGTTTTTTCATGCCAAATTTGGTCTTTTTTGTTGTTTTTCTAACAGTTTTGAGTCAGCATGGCCTATTATACATAGCAAAAGTCCATTTTTTAAACGAAAAATGACGTAAATTAGCTATTTTTAGCTTGAGTTTTTTTCCGCGATTTATGTTTTTTTCCGACCCTTAGGAAAAAAACCGGTTTTTTTTCGAAAAAAAAAACAGTTTTTTTTTGGTGTTTTTTTCCCACCTCACATCCCTGATTTCAGGTATTCTTCGCACTCTAATTTAAATGTTTTCATTGGTGGCTATTGGAATTTCAGTGTCTCAGTAGAAAACAGTTTTAAGCTGAAACCTGTAAATCTTGGGCAATGGATTCTTCTACAGTACATAAGGCCCTAGACCAGACATGGGCTAGAATTTTGGCTGAGGGGTGGCAATTTTTCCTATCCTGAAGGGTGGTAGCGGCGGCTGATGAGGAGTTGAGGGGATGGTAAGCCTGTAAGTCAGTTTTTTGGCTGAAATCAAGCTTTTTAAGCTCAACCCAATTTTGCCTATGTCTGCCCATGTCAGACAATACGTTACAATGCGTGCAAATGTGCCTCTGTAAGTAGAAAAATCAAGTAATAAGCGAAAGCGGTCGTCCCCTTATTTCGTAATAGTTTAGATTAGCTTCTTGTATATTTGTAACACTGTGTCGAAATTCCAGAACTTTCTCTAAGTCTGGTTTACACCGTCACCTTTAGTGGTTGTTGCCGATGCAGAGTTGTATCTGTATTACCGATTTGTTTCCGTTGCTTACGGATGGTTCTTGTGCAGGTAGCAGATTTTAGTGTTTGAACTGAGTACCGTAAAAATCTCTAACTTTACCCACTCGCTCTAACCTCGGTCACTTTCGAAATTTGAGCTTGAAAAATCAAATTTCGTTGACATACTATTTGTTGCTGAGACATGAAATTTCTCTACTTTTTCAGCTGTAAATAAGTGCACATACTAACAGTAGCGAAGGCAGCGAAGTAAGGGCGGGATGATATGGGTGTGCGTGATGGGCCAGCAGTGTGGCCTAACGTAGGGGTTACGACGGCCCACAATCCATCCATCCAAGTGGACATACTGGTTTACAACATACCAGAGCTAGAACGACGAATCAGTTTTTATGAAGGCTTTTTTATGAAGTCTCATCATTTTTAGCTTCCAACCATCAGTATATAGTGTAGGAAAAACAGCAACGATATTCCACAATCAGAAAACTTTTCATGTTGAAAATTCGGCGTGGGTTAAGTTTGGAAAATCTCCCCATACTTTGCCAACTGACTTGAAACCGTAAGAATATCGCGACATATCATTTGGACTGCTTTCTTTTCTTTGTTTAAATTTGTTTACACTACGACAAAACGCATACATGTGGTACTTTCAGATTTCTATTGCACACAATTTTCTCGAGCTGTAATGGGCCTAGATTGCGGCAGCTGTTACCCAGTAACCAGACATGGGCTAGCGTTTCGGCTGACGGGGGTAGAACTTTCAATTCCTGAGGGGGGAAGGAGCGCCTGATTGATTGGTAAGCCAAAAAGTCCGTTTTTTGGCAAAAATCAAGGGTTTTTGGCTTATTTTTCATTAAAATAGGTTAAAATAAGCTATTCTGAGCTCATTTACACCTAATTCAAGCATATTTTTATCATAATTTTCTATACGAAGTTATGCGAAAAATTTCTGAGGGGGTAGGTCAGAGCCTGAGAGGGGCCTACCACCCCCCTCCAGACATGGGCTAGCATTTCGGCTGATGGGGGGGGGGGGGTAGAATTTTAAATTCCAGAGGGGTGTTGATGGGGGGTAGGAGCGCCTGATGGGCGGCTGAGGGGGTGGTAAGCCAAAAAGTCCGATTTTGACGAAAATCAGGGTTTTTTGGCTTATTTTTCATTAAAATAAGTTAAAATTAGCTATTCTGAGCTCATTTACGCCTATTCCAGGCATATTTTATCATAATTTTCTATACAAAATTCTTCCCAAAAATTCCTGATGGGGGGTAGCGGCCGGCTGATGGGGGGCCAACCCCCCCTCCGCCCCCCTTTGCCCATGTCTGCCCCCTCACTCACACCCCCTGTGTCATACATGTAACAGGGGGGTCTGCCCCCCACCCGACTTAGGCCAGCCCCCCCCCCCGAGACGATTTCGCCGACCCCCCCTCCGATTTTTCTGGCAAGTAAATTTTTGAGCAAATTTTGGTGCAATTTTTTACGATTTCAGACACAAAAATTGCCAAAATCGCCTGCAAAACGGCATTTTTTAGCTGTATTTCAGCCCAAATTAGCGATTTTTAGCCCAAAATTTGCGTTTTTTTTCGATTTTTGAGCGTTTTTTAGTGCTCTACCCCCCTCCCAAACTTTTGGCTCAGCCCCCCCGGCCAGCGCCAGCCCCCCCCCCCCACCCCCCCATCGGCGGATGACCTGTTACATGTATGCCCTTTGCCCATGTCTGCCAGTAACGATAAATTATTCACCAACAACCATACATGCAACAGCTCTGGGCCGACCTGGGGGTAGGGAGTTTTTCCCCCAGGTGGGGGTCGAGGGGGGTGTCGCCCAGAGGGCGGGTCCGAAATTTCAAAAAAACTCCAAAACGCCTGTAAATGCGTTTTTAGCGCGTTTTTTTCAGTAAGGATGCAAAAAAATCGCTATCTTAAGTAAGCTGCCAAATAGCGTTTTAGAGTTAAAAAACAAGCAAAAATGACAAAAGGGCTTCCAAACACACCGATTTCTCTTAAATATCAACAGTATAAACGCCAAATTCGGTTTCAAAGCTTTTCAGGCTAACAATAGTGATTTCGGAGCCAGTTTGTTAGTGCTGGAGCCACTACTGGTACTTGTAATTTTGGGTCCGGGGTCCCTTAACCTGTCTCGGGTGGGCAGTGAGGTGGGGGTTTGGCCTTTCCAACTAGGGGTAACCCCTAAATCCCCTAGTACATGTATGCCAACAACCAAATGCTAATGACAAAGTTAGTGACTTTTACGGTAGTTTAAAAAGTTCTTAGTCTTGTTCTTTGCTTGTAATAGTTTTCTGCAGTACTGTAATGCAACAGCACTAGGAGGACATTTGCCACTAGGGCCTTTCACTCCATCACCGCTATACATTCTGTAGTGTATAGGTTTCCTTTTGTTTCTTTTTTCTGTTCAGTTTCTCTCATTCTTGGTGGGTACAATTGTACTGTTCTTAGGCAGGGAGAGTATTGTGGTTCTACATACCGCGAAACAGTTGTTCTTTCTGGTCTAATGCAGAACGCACCTGGCTGGCATTTTCATGTGTGGTCTTTAGTTTTGGTGGCAGAATTTGGCGCACTTTCTGCGACTGGCGGCAGCGACTCTGACAGTTGTCTAGAGCGGGTAGATTGTTTTAGGCGATATGTTAATCGAGCGTGGCTGTTTGAGCTTTAGTCGATTGAGACGTGCTGTGATCCTAAGTGAAAAATTATTACAGAAGCGCTCCTTCTTCTTCGACTACCCGGACATGTCTGAACCGGTCGTCATTCCCGCTACAGCCAAGCACACCGCCACCGTGAGTTCGCATTACTTTTTCCTTCCGCCGCTCACCGTATTGACAGCATGCGAGTAGTATTTATTGCAGGTGATATTTCTGCACGGCTTAGGAGATACGGGACACGGCTGGTCCCCGGTGTTTCAGCAGATGATTAGAGAGCCGCATATTAAGTACATCTGCCCTCATGCGTAAGTTCACGTCTTTTGTGCGCATGTACAACAGTAACTTAATGTCTTTCAGCCCGGTGAGATCAGTAACGATCAATATGGGTATGGCAATGCCTGCCTGGTTCGATATACACGGCTTAACGGTGGACAGCAAAGAAGACGAGGCTGGAATCAAGGACTCTACGAAAAAAAGTATCTCGCTGGCTGTCATTTCTACTGCAGTATTGGCTTTGATTCAGTTCACGATATGATCGAGGCGGAGATTAAGAAAGGAATTCCCAGTGATCGCGTACTTGTCGGCGGCTTTTCCATGGGAGGTGCGCTGGCTCTCTACTCTGGCTTAACCTATGACAAACCGCTGGCCGGCATCGTTGGATTGAGTTCATTTATTTTGCTGAGGAACGAACTGCCTGGAGTAAGACTGGACGGCTGCAAGTGTCAGTGCTGTTTGTTTGGTTGATTTAGTGTCACACGGCCAACACACAAATACCCATATTTCAAGGCCACGGCGAGGCCGACCCTCTTGTTGCGCCTGCGTTCGGACAGGCCACCGCGGAATTCTTGAAAAAAATTCAACCCTAATCATCAAATGGTTACGTACCCTGGAATGGGTCACAGTGCTTGTGATAAAGTGAGTTGCTATTCTAAGTAGCCAGGTGGCTTTTAACGAAACATTACGTGGTAGATAATTTCTTGTTTAAAAATGGCAGGTTCTTTCTATCTAATGGCATAGCGCTTTTTGCCGAGGAAAATTAGACTAAGTAGCATCAGTCATGGGCTAGCATTTCGGCCTGGGCTGGTAAATTTTCCAAGTCCTGAGGGGGTACCGGTGGTTGAGGGATGGTAAGCCATAAAGTCCGATTTTTAACTAAAATCAAGGTTTTCGGCTTATTTTTCGCTAAAATAGGTTAAAATAAGCCATTTACACCTAACCTACGCGTACTTTTATCAAAATTTTCTGTACGAAGTTTTACGTATAAATTGCTGAGGGTGGTAGCGGCGGCCTGAGGGCCTCCTCAGCCTCGCTTTGCTTATGGCTGGCTTGTATTGTATCTCATTTGTAAAAGCAGACTTCAGCTTGCTAAAATCTGTCTAACGTTCACGCTGTTTTTGGTGAGACGCAGCAGATGACATTGGGAGTGGATTGTTGCAGGAACTGAATGAAGTGAAGGAATTTATTCGCAAACGTCTGCCTCAGCAGTGAGGACTGTGATTGTGCCGAATCTGTCTGAAAATGCTGATCGACCAGAGAGAGGATTCTCATCTAATGCTCTTTTTCCTTGCGTGCTCGTGTTGTGCACTTTAACGTCAACATCTTTCTTTTGTCAATTTAGACCTTGCATTATGACATGCCCACAGTCTGCCCTTAAACTGCTAGAAAAAAGTTTAGTTTGTCGCAAGTGCTGCTGTCAGATTGACTATATAGCACTTGTACTTAGTTGGTAGGCGGTTGTCGTATTTGAGTGAATGTGGTATGTACCTCTCGCTGTGCAATTATTGAAAGTAAATTTGCCTCTCTTAATGATGGTCTTCCTTGTCTGGTTATCCAAGCCGTTCTGGTGTTCTGCGTTTACTATTTGATTGTGTTGTTTACTTTTTTGTAGATGAATCTTGGTCGAGCTCCAATTACTGTCCCAGCGACGGCACGTCATACAGCTACTGTGAGGGCTGCTTGCACTTTCTGCTGAAAACACTGAAAGAGATGAGCAATTTTAGATGATTTTCTTGCATGGTCGAGGCGATACCGGCGACAATTGGAGTTTTGTAAAGTTCGTAACACAAGGGCAGCATCCCCTTATATCAAATACGTCTTTCCCCATGCGTTAGTAGCAGTTGCCTTTTAAAGAGCTATTTGAGCACGTAGCTGCGTGTTTTAGTTCAGTGAGACCATGTACGGTGGAACACGGTTTACCTTGTCCAGCGTGGTTCGATGTGTTCGATTTTCAAAATGAAAAAGTTCGACGAGCCGGGGATTAGAACGGTTGTTAAGCAAAGTAAGCAGCAAAGGAGTTAGTGTGCACTTGTTTATGTAACGCACTAGAATTTTCTGACAGTCTACGATGTTTCATTGCCATTCCGAAAACTGTGACCATTTTACCTTCCCATGAGAGCGAACTGGTATTGGGGTGTTTTCCACGTGTTGCTTATTTGGGTTTTTGACCGCCAATACTCAATACTAATTGGGACCTGTCAAAATCAAGAAAACATCGATGTTGACCTGAAAAGCTGACCTTGAAAAATCGAAAAGGTTGATTGATGATTAGGTTTAGGAAGCCGTTTTTTGCATTAATCAACTAAAG
>JASANB010003745.1:0-21895 GCA_030248155.1 Sabatieria punctata
TTAAAGCAATTACTCCCTCAAACGTTGCGATGAATTGAGACAGGCACGAAATGGGATGTTTACCTACCTATCTATCTGCACGCAATCAACGACGACACAAGACAGAGTGCTAAAAAATAATCCGTACAACCATGTCCATGTACCACTTTTGCCGTGCATTACTGCACTTGTTCGTTTTGCATTGATTATAAATTGGAGGAATGCTATGAAAGCTTATTGGCCGTTTTCTAAACGCCGACTACCTCTTCTCTTCCCCTAATTACTATTATTTTGGCTACTTGCTACTAAGAGGGAGCTCTTCTCAAATTTTAATGTTTTCGGACTTCAAATTTTAAACGGCCAACTACATATTATATCAAGTATTTGAACAAACAGCTGCACTTCCGTAATACCATAATTCTTCTTGGTAATACTACTTTAGATTATACTAATTCCTTTGTTTTTGAGCAGACAACCTTCCTCTGCCCACTAAGTAGTTCTTGACCACGGTATAGACACAGACAGTAGCTCTTGCGGTACCAGCCGGTGCGTCGGCAACTGACCCATGCCAAGTTTGTACATGTTTCGCCCTGCGAACGCGTGTTTTCAAACTTCTGTCGATACTACAGTGTAGTATGCTAAGTTTATTATGCCGCTCATACGCGTTTTATGTTAATTCTGGCGTATTGTAATCAGTTCATTATGACTGGTGAGCTACTGACGCTCCGGATTATCAGTCTGTCATTCTCTTGCCATTGTTCTGCTATAAACTAGTACGTCACTGTTCTGGTCGCCTGTGCGCACATTGCGACAACTTCGCCTGGGTTAAAAGAGATAGAGGACATGAAATGAACTAGCTAACAATTACCACAGATACTGGGTACAAGAAAACGGCACATTTAACAACTAGACTGGAAAACACGTCACCTTATACGCGCCACTAAAGAAGAGCCTTATAGACTCTACATTTCGAAAACAAAACAGGCAAACCTGCATAATTTATATCTTTATTATCAAAACAACACATAAACTGATTTCCAAAATCAACAATCATTGATTCTTGAGCGCTGACACGATCGGTGGCAGGGATTTCAGCGATGCAGCTCGAACGCAACCTTCCAGGCATCAAAAGCACCTGAAAAAACACTCATTGAGATGCAAAAACAGCTTTTAGAAGCCGAATTTGTGGCTTGGTTGCCCGAATTTATAATTTTCAGCTGCAAAATCGGTCGCTTAGCCCTACTCTCTCAATACGAACATTTCATAGAGGGAAACCAAGAACCGCCGCCTATACTGTTAGCGGTACCTGTTAAGAGTACAAAAAATTACCAAATCTTCTCTAAGCCTACCACAGACGTTTAATAATTAATTTAGGCTCATCGACCGTTCTGATTCCTTTAAAAGCACTTTTATTGAATAATCCTAACTCAATAAGCCTAAACATTAACCTTAAGCCTAAGCTACAACCTTTTGAACATACATGTACTGAGGGGGGTACCCCCCTCAGCCTCCTTACTAAAAAACGTGCATAAAACGCATTTCAAACCAAACCTTTCAGAGTAATAAAGCCTAGGCCTAACCAAGCGTAACCTTGCCCTTATAATACTCCAAAGAAGCTTTTGGCAACACGAAACTAGGGTAGACCCCTCCGCATACATGTAGGGCCGGTTTTGCTTAAAGTCGATCGGGCTCTAAATTATCGGTTTTTGGGGCCAAGCAATTCAAATAATAAATAAAACAGGGGTAGGTGGGGCCACCGAGTTTGGCGGAAGCGACAAAACGCAGGCATAACAGCTCGGCAAACCGGTATCCCACGTTATACACTAAGTACAGGTATACCTGTCAAAAAATCTAAATTTTTGCATAAATTTTGGCTTGAAAACGTTTTAATAATTAAACTAGGGGTAACCGACCGCTACGGTTCGATTGCAACTGCTACAACTGCCGTAAATTCAATCAGTAAGCTAAAACGGCGATTTTATCGACGATTCCCCAAATTTCTAGCCATTTTTAGCCTAATCGATCGTGTAAAACTAAAAACTCATCTCACCGTTTTCGGTCGTATTATTTCCCTTGAAGTCAACGGCCTGGGCTATCCAGCAAATGCACCGCCAGCGCCAGCTTCCGTCATCCTGTAGTTCGAGTGCCATGACCCTGAAACGAAAACTCAGTGTGTGGTATCGGCAACACCAAACAGCCCTACGATAAAGTTTGCACTTGGTAGGCAAAGATACACATAGTGCAAAAGTGCCTCATATTCAAGGTGGAAGGAAGTGCTCCATCTAGTTTGTTTGTATTTTGTAACTCTGTTTCGCTCTTAGGTAGGAGTTCTATTTTGTGCTGTGGTTTTATGTTCAAGAAATATTCATGTGAAAAAATGTGTGCGACGGCACTGTTTATAAAAATTTAAAGAACTCTTTAAATAATCTCTTTAAAACCTATAAAAGATGCAGTCAGTCGCTGAAACCTTGTGTGCGTTTAGTCAGTCCTGTCGGGAGTTTCTTTTTCTTTTTTCTTCTTTCTTTTTAACTTTTTCAAATTCACTGAGTCTTTGATTGGAGAATAAGTTTCCATTACTAAAAAGCAGAGCTAGCGCAGATAGAGAGAAGGAAACACAGAACAAGAACACCAAGTCAAGAGCAGGAAGTGGCCAGTAGTTACTTTTTTGCGTCGGAAGCTGCCTCGGGTGCGGCGTAAACTGGAGGCGTGTATTCTTCTTTGGCCCAGAGGCCGCGCTCGCCGGCTGTGCGTTAACGCGGACGGCTTTCAGGAACGGCGACCCGGCTGGCATAGAAATTGGGCCCACTTTTAGAAAAGCTGTCAAAGTCAATTAAAATGATCAAATCACAAAATGCAACTTTGCCCTCATCCGCCCTGGTTCGCCGCGACCTCAAAAATCGAGAGCGGACCACATCTCTATGTAAGTGTCATGGCTGAGCTAGCGACATTTCCAAAGTAAACATGGCAAAAGAGCAGTGTTCTATAGCGGTAATCAATTGTACCACATGTAGCTTACACCTTTCCATTTACGAATGTGTGTAATAATGTAATAAAATATTTCAACTACATAAAAATAACCCTAAAATGACGCTAAACATGCTTACTGCAATAATTATGGTTAAAAACTCACCAAATTATGCTAAAATTTTAAAAAGGAGGAAACCGGAATATGAGGGGAGGAAACCGGAAAGGAGGAAAACGGAAAGGAGGAAACCGGAAAAGAGGAAACCGGAAAGGAGGAGACCGGAACACGCCTACCCTATCAACCAGCCATACGCCCTCGCGGAGGGAAAAATTTCCGCTTTTTTGCCAACTGTACCGCGTGGATCCAATAGCGATGCAGGCAAAGTCAAAAGGAAGAGCCATCTCATCTCACCTAGAGTACCCATGGACAATCTACGTACGTATATCACCTTTACGTAGTGCTACGCATGTACGTGCACACCTAACGCAAGCATTTTCTTGTATTGTTTTGCGCACTGATAAGACCAGACACGGACTAAGTAGCATTGCTTGTTACCATATCCATCTACCTAAAGATAAGTTTTTCTCCGACCACTCACTACGTAAATGTGTATGTCTCTGCCAAAAACTGAGACATTTACTTGAACGCACGAATAAGTGTCAAATTAGCAGTACATAAAGAAAACAACAGTAGAACGGTTTATTAGTAGTGGTAGACAAGCGTTCATCATTCCGTGGCAGCAGTAAGAAAGTGATCGGAGAGACCGGCTGTCTCCAGCATGCGTTCTGAGACCATTCGAGCAGTTCTGGGCGCGCCCACCGATCCACCCTGCAGCAGCATCTGCTCGGCACCGACAGCTTGACGCCGACGAATCGACTCCACGTCTCCGATCAGACCGGCTCTTCTCAGTTTCCTCTCCTCGCTTGCTGAGATCACTCCTGCTTCACGGGCCGCTCGCACCACATCTTCACTGAACCACTCCGTCTCGTCACTCAGTTGCGGCAGAGCTCGCTTTCTTCTGCGGGCACCTTTCTTCACCAAGCCCGCCTTGTCCAGTAAATCTTTCTGCCAAGGTTTGATGGCGTCGTCCTGGAGGGCCTTGTTCACAAGACTTTCCGGCAATTGCGTCTCACCAAATTTTGGCTCTTTGGCTGCTGGGTTGACAGCTTGCCGCTTACGCAGGGACAAACTGTTGGTTTCTCCTGACTCAGCACCTTCGATAGCCATCCACACAAGCAACACTGCAATGCGGGCTACACCGACGGTCATGACGCTACCGCTCGTAAATTATCAACACAGTACAATGCAATAACAGAAGCAGGTGGGCCTCCTAAACTGTCAGAAATTTCTCGTCATGTGTGTTATCGGTACTACGGTATCAAGCCTTTCAGATGATAAAACGGCATCCAATAAGCCAACCTTATTTGGGTACTGTTGTACTGTGTAATTGATGGGATTCTTTTGAGTAATTTAGCTTCACTTTCAGCTCCTTATTTAGCAAAATCATGTACGCTTGATCGGTCGGTCAAATCTATTTTTTGCAAGCGGGCGCTACCTACTGTAGGTTTGTTTGTGACATAATTGATGTGTAACTCTGCAATTAGTGTACGAAATTAATTTGGATTTCACGAAATTTACCACTGTCGAGGCCCCAAAACGATAAACGACGGTGCAGTTTTTGCGGCCTTCAGTCCGGTCATACGCTATGCTCTATTGTAGTGGCGGCTCTATTGTAGTAAACTGTACAGGTGAATTCAAACTGTATGTACACACGCGGCCGGAAAAACTTGAGTTTGTATTTATTTCAATTAGATACAATACAGTAAGCGCAGAAGGATCACCATTTAGCGAGTGAGAGGTCAAAGATTCAAAACGAGAATATTTTCCTGCGAGATAGGATGTCTACACATTGGGCAATGAGGCAAACTGCGCAACGAAGTAACCAAACAGCGGTGACAAAACACATGCCCGCAAGGTACTGCAGCAAATCGCTCCGCTGAAGTGCGTCTCTACAAGAGAAGTGGTTGATACATAACGCCACAGTTGTACACATTTCAACCAAACATCGTACGCACTACATATTATGGTATACCCATGTACGTACGCACCAACGAATCCAAGGAAATTTGGGTCCAAAATTGGTTTAGTGATATGCAAGGAAGTCTAAATTAAGTACCTTATACTGCTGTTTATAGTACTATAAATGGCACCAAGTGCCGTTTGTAGTAGCCACATGGGGTACTATATCAACAGCACTATAAGTTATGCAAAACCAGGGCAATAATGTATGACTTTTCTGCTACAACTGCGTCGGTGGAAAGGAAAAATGCTTACAGCTTCTCCGTGTCTTGGGCTTGTAAAACAAATCGGACATTGAACGTTGAGGACAGTTGTGGTGGTCTCTTCAGATGGTCGGTTCTCCGTAAGGATGTTGTGCTCATTCATGGTCTAAAAGAAAGTTTCAGACAGTGGTTCTCTTTTGAGCACCTTTGCCTACAGCCAAGCGAGACAGATCAGCAGGGAAACGCGTTCTCAGTTCGTCCAGCTGGGCAGTCATCCAGACCGGCATGGTGACAGGCAGCGGAGTGGTTCGTCTGTTGTGTTTAATTGTCCGCAGTAGGTACCTAACTGCAACACCGGCAGTCAACTATTTTCAGCATTCCTAGAGTCCTGTTTTCACCTGATCCGTCGGCTCTGTCGGTCATTATGACAGCGGGACACGTGCCAACAGGCGGTGGCCAGGGTCGTGGAAGGCCCCGCAGGAACTTGGTGACACTGATGTACAGATTCTGGTTGTTCATCACAAAAAGTCGTTTGCAGCTCTTCTTGGACAGCTGTGCAACACAGACTGGCTTCTCTATTTTAGCAGAGATTTCTCAGACACTTACTCTAGGAAAGGTGTTGCTTATGATGGTGACGCAGGTCTCAAACTCAGCCGCGCCGACCGCACTTGTGTGCAGGTGAGGTCGTCTTCTCTGAGCCGGTGTTTCGGCTGCGTTGGCGGTCTGACTGCCGTCTGTCTGAGGTGTCTGCCGTGCGTACGGTCTGGAGCCTTCTACTTGGTCCAGAGTTCTTCTGCTGCTAGGTGGCAACGGTGGTCTTGAGCTGAGTGTTTGTGTCTGAGGCAAGTTCGACGAGGTATCGGTCGACTGCTGAGTGTGGTCTGGTCCGTCCGACTGCAGGGAATCCATAGAACTCTGGGTGGTGTCTGTTTGATTTTGCGTGCTAACCAGCTCTGTGATGAGGTCAGTGAGAGATCTGCGTCGTAGTTGTTGGGCAATCCAGTCTGGCGTCAGTTGGGGGAAGAGGGTAGTCTCAAAAAGTCAGACAGGATTTGCAATCTCGCACCTATGTAAAGCTTACCAATCGATCAATCAGTTGCTCGGTGTTTGCCATTTCAGAACAGTCCGGTCAGTCAGTAGCGATACAAAGAACACAGTATAGATATAAAATTTGGATTTGAATGTGTTCTTGCATTTTACTTGCTGTTGTGCAGTGGAAGGCGCAATTACCGTAGAACGCTTGCATTGCAATTGCTTTGTATTCCATAGCGTTTGTAATTAATTGCGTATTAGTCTCTGTTTTTCACAAGAACGGGTAGTCATAAAACACTACCTTAGCGGTTTTGTGGTTCATGTACAGTACGTTACATAGGGATCGTTTATTTCGAACTTTACTGAAACAGACAAATGTGTACTAACACCAAGAATGCATAAGAGTGCGAGAGATGGGCACGTAAATTATAGAGATGGGCACGTTGATTCAGAGATACGTACGTAGGTACATGTAAACTGCACACCAGTCAGTCAAATCGCAAATCTGATCTTTGCTTGTGTCCGCCAGATGGCGCAAGCGTAACATTGGTTCCCTTTGCCGCTGCCCTTTGTTTGTATAGTATCGATTAGACTGTGCTAGCTTGTCTGCCGGCACTTTCCTGCGCGCGCAGTGTGGTGAGTGCCTACAACAAAAGAGCTGAAGTTTTGTCTGGTTGATGGTTTAGCTACCAATGGTGCACGTACAACTGAACTTAAATTTGAGTAAGTTTTTATGTATAGGTTTATCGGCACCGGCATCTATTTTCATGTCGTTAGGGGCTGTTTTTTTGTTTCCAAGTTTAACTCGGATGCGCGGTTTTGAGCAATCTCGCACTTTTTTTTTGGCATACCTGCAGTTTACCTACCTAAAATCGTACAGCGCCCAAGCACCGTATCCTTGGTGTGGAAACGTTTCCTGAGCATCAATGGACTACAAAAATGGCAAGTAGGGGTTACTGTAACTACCGTATCCCGGGTTACGGTATTTTCAAACATCGGTCGGATCGGGTGTAGCTGGAGGGGAAATCAGGAACCGATCCCAAACATAAATTAATGTTTTTAATTGTCACAATTAATTATAAATTAATAGGTTCTATCGATAAGTATCGATTATCGATTATTTTTTTGGCAAAATTCCAAACTCTCATAATCGTCCAAAATGGTCATGTCATATATCATTTGAAAGCCCTTCGCCTGGCGAGTCTAATGATCACTAAATCAGCATAGGGAACGCCCGAGGGAGCCTGTTTTGACAAATATAAAAGTACCCCTGGCCCTAGAGAAGCATCAGTAAAGGCACACTCCGGAGGGCCTGTTTTCCAAATATAAAAATACCCCTAGAGGGACTCATCAGTATAGGCACGCTCCAGAGAGCTTATTTTCCAAAGATAAAAATACCTCTAGTGGGACGCATCACTATAGGCACGCTCCGGAGGGCCTCTTTTCCAAATATAAAAATACCCCTAGGGGGACGCATCAGTATAGGGCACGCTCCGGAGGGCCTGCTTTTCAAAAAATACTCCTATAGACGTATCAGTATGGCTACGGGGCACGCTCCGGAGGGCGTTTTCAGCATTTTTAGCATAGCATGAATTTTAGCAAATACCGTAACCCGGGATACGGTAATTGCAGTAATCGTTCCGAAAGGGTGTGCAATCGATTCAGCATGTCCGGAAACCCCTCTTCCAACGAAAACCCGGCTAAAGTCCGTTGAGAAACAAGCGAAGTAGACCGTTTTTTGAAAATACCGTAACCCGGGATACCGTAAGTACAGTAACCCGTACCTGCCATTTTTGTAGTCCACTGATGCTCAGGAAACGTTTCCACACCAAGGATACGGTGCTCGGTCACTGTATGATTTTAGATAGGTAAACTGCAGGAATGCCTTTAGGGACGATTTCATTACGTAGACATGCACGTTAGCCTTGTGGTGATGTTATAGAGTTCCGCAGCAGAGCACTAACTGTGCTTCTTATTTGTGAAAATGATCAGCTTCTTCCCATCCCACCTGACCAAAGCTACCTAACAATTTACCTTCATTTTCACCTCGCTGCATCATTCTGTTGCCATTGTAAACATGCTACTCAGAAGATCGGAGTGGGAGGGTGGAAAAAAATGATCTCAAGTGAAGTGGGTACGTACCGAATCTGCGACAAACCCACAGGCCCCCAATACATGTATGGATACCGACTGAGGCTTTTAACTGAATTCGATCACAGACAAAGCCAATTGTTTTAAAGTTGCTGCTTATGTGACTCGAATGACAGGCTTTGCGGATCAATTAAAATTTCAAACTTTATTCATCCACACGAACACAAAAGGAAAGCCGAGGGAAGAAAAAGGGGCATAAGTTGGTTTGGTAAACTACGTAGAGGAATGCCGAAAAGGTACCAAACCAAGGATAAGACACCGACAGGCACCAACCGTTCAGTTAGTTACAGGCAATAATGCGCTTTTGGCAAAACTATGCACCGAGTGAGAATGGAAAAAATCGGTTTTTATATGTGTACTGGTATGAATGCGTATGCTTTTAGAGCCATTCTTTCTGCGATTAAAAAAATTTGTTTCAGAGTAACAATGGAAGGCGAGTTGGACTCGAAAAGAGCTGTTGTTAAAGTGAAAACATTGAAAGGTAACTTTCTTCTTCCAATTCATAGGTATACGTAGTTTCTTCCCTCCGCTCGGGTTATCAGTCAAGCCTTTCTGTCCAGTTTAATACTTCATCCGCCGCAGGATCCGATCCGATCCGATGTGCGGGGGGCTTACGGCCTACGATCAGACTCATGGTCCATTTCGCTACCCCCCTGATTCGTCATCTCGGACGTTGAACTTCTTTCACTACCAGCCACTCCTAGCCATGCTGCTGGGTGCCGGTCACCAGGAGGCGGCCGGCGTGTTGATGCCATGGTTCTGACAGCTCCCGACGGCCGCCGGTGCCCCGTATGTCAGAGGGCTCCCTCCCGGCATACGTAGTTGGTCTCTCTGACAGCTTCTGACATCGTAGATCTCCTTCTCCAACGCGGCATGCTTTTGGAGCGGCTTCGGTGCAACGGCAGATCCAGTCGGTTCCCATTTTACCTACTCGCTGTCACCAGCTTTCGGTGGCCTGGGTGAAGCTTTGCGCCTCGACCAACTCTTGCGGCAAGGAACTTGCCGCGCCGAGAGGATGAGCGCACGATGTCGCGCACAGTGTCTATGAGGCCCAAACCACTACACCAACCAACTGTGCCGGCCCGCCGCAGGAACATCGGGAAGGCTAAGCTGTTTCCAAATATTAAAATCCGGCAGATTGGTTTGTAGTACGTTTGAGCACCATTTCTGTTGTCTGTCTAAAAGGGGTGTTCGCTGGTCTGCAAGTGGTGTTCCCGTGTTTCCAGTTGGTGTTGACTGTCTAAAAGTGGTGCTCGCTAGTGTAAAAGAGGTGTCGACTTATAGTGTTGTCTGCCAATGTGATATCAGGGTTCATACGGGTCAGGGCAGGGAAAAGTCAGGGAATTTCAGATTTGGTCAGGGAAAATTATAGGGATTTTTAAAAATTTTCTCGCCCTGGTTAGGCAACTGCCCAACCAGGCCTCGTCAAACTCTGAAACTGTTAATTCCTGTTAATTTTACGCCAAGACTACCTTTTAAATGCGTTTTTGAAAGCTATTTCTTCAAAATTTTCTCGCCCTGGTTAGGCAGCTGCCCAACCAGGCCTCGTCAAACTCTGAAACTGTTAATTCCTGTTAATTTTATTCCATGCGTCGAACATGTGTCGATGGGGAAACAATGAACACAAAAGTGATGATCAGATGGTGGTCAGATGGTCCATGGTCACAGATTTTCAAAAATTTGGTGTGGGTTTTTCTTTTTTGGTGGCCAATTTTCGCCAAAAATCGGACTTTTTGGCTTACCACCCCCTCAGCCCCCCATCAGGCGCTCCTACCCCCCTCAGCCCCCCTCAGGAATTGAAAATTCTACCGTCCCATCAGCCGAATTGCTAGCCCATGTCTTGCCTCAGATATACATCAGCAGTGCAGTTCTATCAATTTCTTGCCTATTCTAAGCCTAAAAATAGGTTTTGAAGCGCAGAAGCCACTCTGTGAGCAATGCTGCAAGTAGAATGTTGACTCTCAGGCTGTAACACTATGTTTGAACCAAAGTATCAGCTTTTTGTATTTAAAGTTGCTTCTGATGCATCCTTGCGTCTCCTACAAGCTATATCTCATGCTAGGAAAAAATTTTGAAAAAAAATTTCGAAATGAACAATTTTCATAAAGAAAGCTTTTTTTGGCTTTCAAAAATTTTTTTACAACTCTACTTTACCGTTTCTAAGGTTATTTGTTATGTCTTTTCATTTCTGTCGTTTATTTTTTAAGCTCTGAGGGATAATAGCTGGCTTCGCTTGAATATCGAGGGCTGTCAGTGGAGCCGCAAGTGGGCCTCCCCTCCGTGTATTCTCTACTGTGATTGAGAATGGCGCATGCAGCGCTGGTTGATGTGTAATGGCTTTTCAGTTGTGAGCGCCACCAGAAGCCACGGCAAAAGATGTCCGATTTGCCGTGAGTACGTAAGCAAGGTGAAGGTGTGGTCGCACGCCCGGGATCACTGGTTACAACTGTCTTCTCTGTGCGAGTGCGGTGTGTGTGGTTACATCGCTAAATCTGCCTGGGCCGCTCGCACTCACATAGTTCGAACACACAAACCAAGCGGTATTTTACCTGACCTGTGTATTATTAATTAATTGTAATTACGTGTTGGTTTATAGACGCCTCTTTCATCTCTGCTAACATACAAGCTGTAGATCAGAGCATCAGTTTGAAAGATTTCTTCAAGCGCTACTTTCATCTCGGCGAAGCTGCTGTACGTTAAATTCTTGCTATGCCACTGGTGCGCACGGCTTGAAAGAAGCATTAATTATTAATGTCTAAATTGGGAACAAAACAAATGACAAACAGTTAGCCCTAAAATTGCTTCCCATAGAAATGCAGGGGATGTAAGATGGGTTAAAATTTGTGGGTGCACAGGATGTCGTCGTTGCCGCATATTTGTGCAAAAGGGTTTTGTTTGTGGGCATGCGCCCCACATTGGAGTTTTGTCTTTTTACCATCCCCTCAGGCTCCACTACTCCTACTCAGCACGTGAAAATTCATTCCATCAGCCGAAATGTTTGGCCACGTCTGCCTACCGGTGGACCCTGCTGATTTGGTGGTTGAGATGGCTGGTCTGATTTAACAGAAGGAGAAGGCTGTTTCGAGGGGTTTGTGGAGTTCTGGCTTAGTCGAGCCCAAGTTCGGAAGTGTAATTTCTGAACATTCGCTGGCGTTCCACGGTTCCTCACTAGCAAAGTCCATCCATAAATAACATTAAGTGGCACCGTTTGCCAAATGATGACCAGTGAGCATACATGTAACAACTCCGGGCCGACCGGGGGTAGGGGGGTTTCCTCATATGGGGGGTCGAGGGGGGTTTCGTCCAGACGGGGGGTCCAAAATTTCAAAAAGCTCCAGAACGCCTGGAAATGCGTTTTAGCACGTTTTTTCAGTAAGGACGCTAAAAATCGCAATTTTAAGCTGCCAAATAGCGTTTTAGAGCTGAAAACAAGCAAAAAATGACAAAAAGAGCTTCCAAAAACACCGATTTTTCTTAAATATCAGCAGTGGAAGCGCCAAATTCGGTTTCCAAAGGCTTTTCAAGTGAATTTTAGGCTAAAAATTAGTGATTTCTGACCCAGTTTGTTAATACTGGAGCCACTACTAGCACTTGTATTTTTGGTCGAGGGGAGGGGTCCCTTAACGTGTCTCGGGGGGGGGTGAGGGGGGGTTGGTCTTTCCAGTAGGGGGAGTAACCCCCTAACCCCCCTAGTACATGTATGCCAGTGAGTGGTTCTTCCTATGAACAAACTTTTTTTAGAGTAGAGTGAAGCCCACCACGCAAGGACCACAGAAGGCTCAGAAAGAAAAAGTACGCTTCGATGTTGTTCTTCCTCCTTCTTCTTCAGTAACCGGGGTAAGGCTACCCGCAGTCATTGGCATTCAACGCGCCCCATGCCACAGATACAGAAAACAGTACAATATGGCTACAGAACATACGTCCCCCTACATGAAAGCAGTGCGAGAGAGTCGTAGGTCGAAACGTAGAGATAAATTTCTGGAAGAAAATTCTATTTTACAGTCCAGATCTGAGAGCCGCTTCTGGCGTTTCGTTAGATCCCGATTAACGTGCAAATCTGAGATTCCAGTTATAGAATCAGACGATGGTACGATTTTAGTGGAACCTAGACAAAAAGCTGATGCTTTTAACACGTTTTTTGCTTCCGTTTTTATTGTAGACGATGGCATTATTCTTGACCGATTACCTGAGGTGCCCCACTTGATATCAAACGTACAAATTGACCCCATAGTAGTTTATGATCACCTTCTTAAGCTAAGTAACAAGAGATCAGCCGGTCCTGATGAAATTCCTCAGTTCTTTTTGCAAAAACTAGCCCCTGTAGTGGCCTTACCGTTAGAGCGAATTTTCAGTTTATCTATGGCTTCTGGAAACTTTCCATCTGCTTGGAAAACTTCAAAAATTATTCCTATCCATAAAAAAGGCATTCATTCTAGTGTTAAAAATTATAGGCCTATCAGTCTTTTGGACGCTTCCAGTAAAGTTTTTGAGTCAATTGTTAGAAATGAAATCGTAACTTTTTTAAAGTGCCACAGACTGATTTCAGACTGCCAGCACAGTTTTCTGAGTGGTCGCTCTACGGTGACCCAACTTTTATGTTGTGTAAATGAGTGGTCCCAGGCACTAGATGCTAAAAGAACTGTTGATGTAATTTATCTAGATATTGCCAAAGCTTTTGATAGTGTATCCCATTCAAAGTTATTTGTTAAACTGAAGAATATTGGAATCTCAGGAAACCTGTTACACTGGCTAAAAGCATATTTAACTGACCGTCAGCAATACGTTTTTCTAGAGGAAGCGACCTCAGATCTGCAACCTGTTACCTCTGGAGTACCTCAGGGTAGCTTATTGGGTCCAGTTTTGTTTCTAATATATATAAATGATCTTGAGACAGTAATTAAATCGTCCCACCTGAAATTATACGCTGATGATGCTAAACTGTACTTTACTGTTGATAAATTTAGTTTAAACCAAGTCTTGAAAGATGATCTTTACAGAGTTTATGAATGGGCAACTCGAATGCAACTTCAAGTTGCTATTCAAAAATGCTCAGTTCTTCACTTAGGTTACGGTAATGCAAATACAGAATACAGCTTAGGTGATCATATACTCCCGTCTGTAACAGAAATTGTTGATTTGGGTGTAACAATTACCTCCGACTTTAAGTTTTCGACACATTGTAACAAAATAGCTCATGTGGGGTTTCAAAAAGTAAATATAATATTCAAAGTTTTCTCAATTCGGGACGTAAATTTTCTTTTGCAAATGTATAAAACTTTTGTACTGTCACGGCTTGAGTACGCATCTGAAGTTTGGAATCCGTATTTCATACGCGATGTAGACTTGGTTGAGAGAGTTCAACGCCTTTTTACCCGTCGTCTTCCTGGAATGGCCGAGCTCTCATACCCTCAAAGGCTTGCAGTCTTGAAAATTAAGTCTTTAGAAGAACGTCGTATCATACGTGATATGGTAATGGTCTTTAAGATTGTTAAAGGTCTGGTGGATGTTTCGGCGGAAATGTTCTTTAGTGTTGCTCCACCAGTCACCACTAGGGGACACAGATTTAAGTTGTATGTGCCGCATACCCGACTGGACTTACGCAAGAATTTCTTTGCCTGTCGTGTTATACCGATATGGAACAGTCTGCCATCTGAAATTGTGGGCGCACAAACCGTGTCTCAGTTTCGTTCAAAGTTGTCCATGATGGACTTATCGAAATTCCTGTTTGGGCGGGCATTAGAGCCGGAAATCGGCCCAGCTCACCCAGTCTGAAGCGAAGGTCAGTTGGAGTCTTTTTGTCTTGAATAAACTTTGTCTTTGTCTTTGTCTTTGTCTTTGTGGTCTGGGGGTCTACCCCCACCCGACTTAGGCCAGACCCCTGCCGGATGGGGACCTCCTCCTCCGAGACGATTTTTCCGACCCCCCTCCGATTTTTCTGGCAAGTAATTTTTTGAGCAAATTTTTGCGATTTTTTACAATTTCAGTCACAAAAATTTCCAAAATCGCCTGCAAAACAGCACTTTTTAGCTGTATTTCAGCCCAAATTAGCGATTTTTAGCAATTTTTAGCCAAAAATTGCAATTTTTTCGATTTTTGAGCGTTTTTTTTTTGTGCCCAACCCCCTCCCAAAATTTTGGCTCAACCCCCCCCCCCGGCCGGCGCCAGACCCCCAAACCCCCTCCCCCTTCGGCGGATGACCTGTTACATGTATGCCCCCCGTTTACAGCTGTAGCAACTGCATATACAACTAAGGCATATGCATATAACAGCAGTCTAAGGCATGTGAGTTCTTTTGCTTTAGTATACAGTAGTGTTGCAGCCTCCGCTGAACGGCATGACAGATTTCTAATCTCTGCCACACCCACACCCCCTACAATGTACAGGGTGTCTCAAAAAAATGATCACATTTCTTTTTACTGCCATTTCCGCAAATTTTGACCTAATAGGCTGAAATTTGGGCCATAGCTGCCAAAATTCGGGGAATTTTATGTGTTAAAGTTTGGTGCACTAAGCTTGACTCATTCCCGAGAAATCTCAAAAAAAGTGAAATTTGGTAATTTCAATAGTGAAAGCCGGTCACCGAAAAAATGATCACATTTCTTTTTACTGTCATTTCCGCAAATTTTGATCAAATACGCTGAAATTTGGACCATAGGTGCCAAAATTCGGGGAATTTTATGTGTTAAAGTTTGCTGCACTAGGCATGACTCATTCCCAAGAAATTTCAAAAAAAGTGAAATTTGGTAATTTCAATAGTGAAATCCGGTCACCGAGAAAATGGAAACATTTCTTTTTCCTGTATCTTTCCCAATTTTTGTCGGAATTGGATGAAATTTGAAGTGTAAACGCAGAAATTCAGGGTAATTCGTGTGTAAAAACTTGACGCATGAACTCCAACGCTATCGTTAGAGTTTAGGCGATAATGAAATGTAACGTTTTATTTGGTGACCGTCGATTTCACTATTGAAATTACCAAATTTCACTTTTTTTGAAATTTCTTGTGAATGAGTCAAGCCTAGTGCACCAAACTTTAACACATAAAATTCCCCGAACTTTGGCACCTATGGTCCAAATTTCAGCCTATTTGGTCAAAATTTGCGGAAAAGGCAGTAAAAAGAAATGTGATCATTTTTTTTGAGACACCCTGTATATAGTTTGTGATTTTATCTACCTGCACTTTTGCAGGTCAGTGTGCAGTACTTAAGGAAATTAATTAAAATGAAAAATGGGTTTAAGTTTTAGTTGCGAGAAAGTGCTTTCAGTTTGTGATATGTCGACTGAGCAAATAGTTTGTCTACGAGCACTGATTGTCGCCAGTCACATTTACTTTTAACACACATGACAATGGTGACAGTTTCATCCGGTGCACCTCCCGGGGTTTTCCGTGGATAAGCCCATTCGGTTGTTTTAGGTTTTGACACCTTTTGGCCCTCCACATTGAAACCAAAAATAAGCCCATGGACTTATTCATGGAAACTTTATTTATTTAGCCTTTTGCAGTCAAATGCGATAAGAACAGAGGTAATGCAATCGTTCAATGCTGTTTGTCAATGAATTGTTATGGTGCGAATAGCATTGCATTTTGCACTCACTGTTTCGATTTTCGTAACGTTTTTGCTTGTTTTCACGCATGTATCTCCCCCATTTACGCCCTCCTAGCCACCACACAAAATGTTGAAACCAAAAATAAGCACATGGGCTTATTTACAGGAAGAAAAACCTAAAATAACCCCGGGTGGGCTTATTTTTGGGGGCTTATTTTCGAAAAAAAAAACCGGTACTGCACCTTCTCAACCAAATATTTCGTCCGCACTATCAGAAGACACATACAATGTAGCAGCAAAGCATCCGGGCAAACAAATCCATGTCATTGACGACAACCGTCGCTCACTAGAAGTGCTGGTACATTATTCAGTTTTAGTCGTTAGTGCCATACATGTAACAACGGGGGGTCCGGGCGTCTGCCCACTCCACCCGACTTAGGCCAGACCCCCGGATCGCGGACCCCCACCCCACCCCCGAGACTAAAACTGCTAAAATCGTATGTAAAACAGCACTTTATAGCTGTATTTGATTTTAGCGATTTTTTTGCGTTGCTTGCGAAAGGAGTAGTGTTTGGAGAGGTTTCTGGTGTCTCCTGTAAAACTACTCCCAAAATTCAATCGGGACGTACAGTACGTACCTTCCGTTCCGGGTACGTATTTGGTGTGCAGTTCCCATCTGCATAAAAGTTCCAGCATCCTCACAAGGGTCACAAGACCCTTTCAACATTCGCATCATTGGTGTATGGTATAGAGTGCTGAAGATCTGGTGACCACACTTGCCTTATGTCACAGCTTGAGTGTGTACGCACTTTTCAGTGTGTACTTTTGCACCCAACTAATTTTCGCTTGCAGTTACGTACTGATGCCTTTCATTCTACATCTTCTCATCTGTCACTCTTTAAGTCTCTGTCACCGGACTGTCGTGCTGCGATCTCGACTCAAAGAATGTTTCACTGATGTAGCTTTTATCGTACTCATCCACCTGGCTGATCAGCACCTACCGAACTTATTGGCTATAAGACTTTCGGCCCGCTCGTTTTTCCCGATCTGGTGGTGGTCTGGCAGGGTTCATACGGGTCAGGGAGGTCAGGGAATTTAAAAATGGTCAGGGAGGTCAGGGAAAAGTCAGGGAATTTCAGATCTGGTCAGGGAAAATTATAGGGATTTTTTTTAATTTTCTCGAACCAGGCCTCGTCAAACTTTGAAACTGTTAATTCCGGTTGATTATATGCCAAGACTACCTTTTAAATGCGTTTTTGAAAGCTGTTTCTTCAAAATTTTCTCGCCCTGGTTAGGCAGCTGCCCAACCAGGCCTCGTCAAACTTTGAAACTGTTAATTCCGGTTGATTATATGCCAAGACTACCTTTTAAATGCGTTTTTGAAAGCTGTTTCTTCAAAATTTTCTCGCCCTGGTTAGGCAGCTGCCCAACCAGGCCTCGTCAAACTCTGAAACTGTTAATTCCTGTGAATTTTACGCCAAGACTACCTTTTGAAATGCGTTTTTGAAAGCTTTTTCTTCAAAATTTTCTCGCCCTGGTTAGGCAGCGGCCCAACCAGGCCTCGTCAAACCCTGAAACTGTTAATTCTTGTTAACTTCACGCTCGGAATACCTGTTGAAATACGATTAGTTTTGAATACCAAACTGACCCTTTGCTTTCAGAAAATTATTGGGTATGCTAGCGTTTATGTAAATATCTGCCGATGCAAAAGAAATCACAAAATTAGGTGCTTGAAAAAATTTACTGTTTTATGAGTTTGCTTGTAGAAAGTCAGGGAATTTTGGCACTCAGGTCAGGGAAAGTCAGGGAAAAGTCAGGGAATTTGGAAAACCCTGATCCGTATGAACCCTGTTGGTTCCATTCATCAACCTGGACTACCCCTCTGAGTCCTCCTACTGCAGTTGGTGTAGACCTCATTGATTTATCAGCTAGTCAAGCAAGCTCTTCTTTCAGGCCACTAGACCTCTGATTACTTTCTCTAACTACTCTTCTTCCCCCTATCAAGATGTCCGAAACATCTTATCGTAGGTATAGGTAACACCCCAATCTGCCACCATAGAAAAAGGTGCGTCTGTTGGCCTGATACTGTATCAACAGCTACGTAATGACTGATGTCAGAGCGGGAAACCAAACAAACAAACAAACAAACTTAGTGCCCCACCCTGTCTCCTAAAATTTGGGCTGAGGCTCCTGACCCGTTGGCAGGGAATAGAAATAGAAAGTTTTAGGGCACAAAGCACTGACACACTAACTGAACAGGGCATACATGTAACATCCCCTCCAGACTTATGCCCCCCTCTACAAGCCATACCCCCTCCCCGATCCCCCTCCCAGAACGAGAAAATTTTCACTTATTTAAGGCAAAATAGGGTTTTTTGGACTTTTTCGGGGGATCCCCCCCTCCCGAGGTGTCCAGACCCCTGTCCGGATTTTTCCGGCCCATGTATGGACCTATTATATACCGAACGGAACGCTACATGCGTAGATGTTTTCAGTCTATTCTATATTGTCCGTTTCCTAGGAGATTGTACCGACCAACCCCTCCCCCGCTGATGACCCTGATATATTAGAAACAACATCCCCTTTAGGTCGAAACCGCCACCCACTCAGTTCCTGTGTGATTTTCTTCTAAGCAGTGTTTATTCTGCTCTAAGAACAAGCATTTTTAGACCCGAACTGGTCTTCGGACGTGCGTCGGACGTAAAACTGGAAGAAGTCCGGATGAGCAGTCAAATGCTGCATGCAGCAAGGTTAAGAAAGGTGATGTTGGTTGTTAGTTGATGGCTGAGCAATGTTTTCTAGTCCTCGAGTGACCCTGCCGAGCGCAAAAGAGAGTGGCCCCGAGTGAAGTGTCGGTTGTGTGGCACAGAGTGTCTGCGTGCGTTGGTGTCGGTGCACGTGCGGGCTAAGCACATGAGTTGTCTGGTCAAATGTGGCTACTGTAAATTCGCCACCGCTTACGACTACTCGGTTGTCCGAAAACACATCTACTCCAAGCATCCTAGGCGAACGCTGAATATATCCGACAAACGTCGTTCTCCTAAAGTCATTGTACATGGGTTTTCTGGTTTCAGTTCACCATCGGTACTGACTGGATGCATTTGTTTCAGAAGCAGTACTTCCGTCTGCGCACTCAGTGTTTCCCTGAACTGAATGGTTTGAATGAATCGAAAACCCCTGCGAAGGAGGTCACCAACAACTGCTCTGCTCGATACGATTTGCGACCAAGGTATCCGTGTGACAGCATTACTGCTGTGGACAGGAAAGAGAACGTTCCGAAGGGGAATGTGGCTGGATTCAAGTGCCGTATATGCAAGTGTCCTGTTTTCTGTGCTCAAGTAATGAGTTTCTGAGCAAGTCACAATTTAGACTTAGGACGAATGAAATGTTACAGAAGGAAGACCACGTGTGGCAGCACCATCTGGGAGGTTGTTTTCCGCTCAAGTGCGCTCGTTGCGATCAGGGCTTCATGAAGTTGCATCAGATAGAAAAGCACTGGTTAGAAAAGCACTGCAGCGGTACCGCAAATCTGACCGAACCACTGCGCGCTCTTTCCAGTTGTTTTCGGTTTTTCAGATGCCATCGAGCTGATTCAAGATTGCGAGTTGTGGAGCACGTTCTGCAGTCTGTTCGATTTCTTGTTTATTCCAGCTGACTAAGTGTTTATAGACAACATACGTATAGATCAGTGTTAAAAAGTCAAGTGCGCATACCGGTAGATTTTTTCCTTGTGTCAAAATTAGCTTCGTTAGAGAAATGGCCTTGCAGGGTCTTTGGGAACCGATCGATTGCATCAGTTTCTTGTTAGTTCTCGTAATTCAGTAAAACTGGAAGAACTGAAGTTCGGTTGGCATCACACAGGTACACTAGAAAGAAATGAAATGCTCTGGTACATACTGTGCAACAGTGGTGGAGCTGTATAACTTCTGTAGGTACAATTACTACGTACTGTACGTATGTAGCGCTTAGCCCTGTCTAAATGTGCGTTTTGTATACTAAGTAGTCCAACCTCCTTGACTACATCCATTGATGGCCGGAGCTGTCAGAGTTGTAATCAGACCTCTGACAGCAGCTGGCCACCCATGGAGCCAATAGTTACCGGCACCGTCAGCAGATTAGATTGACAGCTATTATACCATCGGCGCTCGTGAGCATTGCATTACATAGTTGTTCTAGCGACCTCCCACACCTGAAGTATCAACTTACAATCGGCCCGCCAGCGGCCATCTCCCGATGGGCGGGCGAGGGTTGGCCGGTGGCTTAAACATTTACTGACGGCCCCTTATTTTGGGCCAAACTTCTACTCTAAAAGTTACCTAAAAGCTCCAGTTTCTAAGTCCTAGCTGTTGAGCCGATTTTTGATGGCTTGTATCCTGGGAATGGAGCGTCAAATTTATAAACCCGTTGCAGCTATAATATAACTCATGAATGTCTAAGAGTGTACCAACGCGCTGCTCTCTACGCCAAAGTTCGATTTTCAACTTGACATAAGGATAAGAAGGGCAAGACTCGATCGAATCACAGAGACTGATTCGTGAATTGTCAATTTGGAGTTGGCCGATTTCCCAAATAGTGGCTAAATCTCTGTATGAAATTGCCGATAAAATGTAACTATGTCGATTCATGATTTGGGTTGCTTGACAATGATAGGGTTAAAAGTACGAAACTGTTTTAATCAAAGATATCAGCGTTACATCATTACCCTAGGGAATTTGACGGACGGTTATATAATTATTAGGTTGTGCAGTTTGCTGCTCTGCTAACACGCCACCTAATCGTACGGAGCGGGACCGCTTTTCAGATGAAGACTCTAAATATTCTCTTGCTGTTGTTCTGTTCCTTTCTACTGGTGGTGGCCTGCGTTTGCAGCATCTCTGTCTTCGTTGCCTTGCTACTCGAACAGCCAGGTGCGCCAGTTTTACCTGCAAAAACAAGTCTTTCTGTTTAGGGTCTCATCGTTCATTTACTCAGAAGTCGATGTCGTCTGCTAATTCCACTGTATTTCCGCAGTGACATTTGGACAAGAACTTCATTTCTCATTCGATAGCAACACCAGAGTATTAAAAGGCCCCTGCGACTGGTTGGCGCACTGAGTTTGTAGTGCAAAGCAAAATTGAAGTGCCGTTTGATTGTAATCTTTCAGTCCCTGGAGACTGTGAGCATTGGCAAAAGCTAATAGATGTGGGTGGGCCGGCCCAAAGAAAGCCAATTTCTATAAACTATGCCTCTTTGCAACGAGCTGACACTTAGCTTCCTCGCTGCTTTTGCCATGTTTACTGTTGTTGCCATTATTGGATTTATGGCTATTCTAAAAGGTGTAAGACACATTCACTTGAAAGTCTGACTGATTTTGCGTTTAAATGTGATGGGCGTTGAACGCCCATTCAACGTCTATGACCAGAACGATCAACGGTCTGTGATAAACTTCTAAAGAAGTGAATTTTGACTAAAGGGCGTCTCACAAAAAGTACAATTGTACACATTTCTTTTTGCTATCATTTCCGCAAACCTTGGCCCAATAAGTTGAAATTTGGTGCATAGGTGCCAAAATTTGGGGTAATTTATGTGTCGAAATTTCATGCAATGATGCAGTTTTGAAGAAAATCCTGAAAATATGTTTTTTTTATTGAGTAGATCAGAAAAAACAGCACTTCTACATTGTGACTTATTTCTCTTGCCACTTGGGCGTGGCGTGGAGATACATTGTAGTTAATCCTTATTTTCTCAAGACTGTGCGAATCTCTCAATGCATGAAATTTTAACAGACACAATCCCAGTTCAGTAGCTATTCTTTTAACTCCAGGTCATTTGGCGAAAATTTGCAGAAATGACCGTCCATTTTTAACATTAGCTCTATTACAAAAAGAGCTCTATTCTGTAGTTTCGAAATTACCAAAATTCAGTTTGGACTGAGTCAAGCCTGGTGTACCAAAGTTTAACAC
>JASANB010003746.1:0-103295 GCA_030248155.1 Sabatieria punctata
AGATAATGAGCTCTGTCAAAAGTACCTAAACAAGTTATTTTTTCTATCTCGTTGCAGGTGCAAAAACATACGCTCGTTTACTGTGTCGTTACCTCGCCGACAAAAGTTCGCGCCACTGCATCGTGAAAGTTTTAAACAAGTTTGGCAACTTCTCAATAGCGACATTTTGGGACAAATCATGTTCTCGTTTTCCTGCTAGTCCCACTTTTTTACTAGTATTTCTCGACATATCAAAATCGAATTTTTTAATGTAATCCCATATAAATTGGATCCCACCGAATTTGAGCTGGAGCTTACGGCTGCTCAAATTTACAGTTGTTGTGTTGTTGTTGTACTTTGTCCTTTGGATTAGGAGTAATAACTGCTACAGTACAAGGTCTCGCCCCAACAACCCCAGTTTTGCTGTCGCACAATGTGTCCCCATTTACAGTTTTTCGATCTTGCCTGTTGCCGACATGAACCTCAAGATGGGGGACACAGGGAGTATGTGTTACCCATAAGACGCGACGCAGCGATTTCCAAATTATAAGACCGAGTACATCGAATCATGGTCTTGAGTACAGTTTCTGGCTCCGCCATAAGACCATGGTCTCTTCAGCACAGGTGTCTGCCGACTTGCCAGTCGAGCCACAAAAATTGCATTTTCATAAGGGCCTCGTCTCGGCCTGTCCGGAAACCCAATTTTTGCGGCCCGGGCCCGGCCCGGCCCGGCCCTTATGAAAATGCAATTTTTGTGGCTCGGCCCGGCTGAAATCCTATAAAAATCCTCTGTAGGGCGGCGACCAGGCCCGGCCCGTGCAGGTCTCTAGCCCGCAGTGTGGCCTAACGCAGGGGCTACGGCCCCGCCCGCACAATCCATCCATCCATCCATCCGTCCCAGGTCAGTGATAAAGAAGTGACAAACCCCAGATAGGTTTTTGTTTGAAGTCATTCTCTAATACTCTAATACTCTCTAATACTTACTGTACGTATTTCCTTACATTCACCACAGGAAATAATTGAAAATATAATTGAAATTCCAGGCGAATTTCAATTCAATTACAATTAAATTATGGCCCAACTTTTGAATTTCAATTAAATTAAATTAATTGAATTGAAATTAAAAACGGGCCAATTATGCGAATTTCAATTACAATTAAATTAATTTTTTACATCACTACTGGAAAATGAGTG
This sequence comes from Sabatieria punctata, assembly GCA_030248155.1. Taxonomy (NCBI): domain Eukaryota; kingdom Metazoa; phylum Nematoda; class Chromadorea; order Araeolaimida; family Comesomatidae; genus Sabatieria; species Sabatieria punctata. The sequence continues at coordinate 1,174 of JASANB010003746.1, forward strand.
TCAATGAACCCAGTTTTCAGACCACCTATTTGAAGACCATGGTCTTATAACTGGAAACAGAAACCTATTATAAGACCATGGTCTTCTAACTATGGTGGTCTTATAAGCGGAAATCTCCGGTAACTACCGCGTCGCGTCTTGGCCATGGGTAGTTTACGCTATCCCATGTGTCACGGCGGCCCCGGCACCCGTGGAAGCGGTGTGTTTGTGGGTTCGAAACCTGTCGAGGCGATGGGAAGTAGTCGACACAAAGCCCAACCCAGGCCGTCGAAAGTCAGCAATGACAAGTAGATAAATGGGGACCAAACCTTAGCTGTCTTGCACACACCGACAGCAAAACTGGAGGGTTGTTGTTAAGGAGGCTGCCGGACCTTGTGTCTCTTCCTGCTGTATAGCAGTTGGCTACTCCTAGTCCAAAGGACAAAAAGTTACAACAACAACAACAACTTAACTACATAAAAATAGGTTCGTTCTTGATATTTGGTAGCCTTATCATAAGCTCAAGACAGCTCAAAGGCCGATTGGGGACTCAATTTATATAGAATTACATTAAAAAATTCGAACATTTTTTGACGGACCCTGCCCTGTCGCGTAATCTGTCGAGAAAATTAAAGTAGTAAAGAAATTAAAGAATGCTTGCTTATGAGCAGAAGGAAAACGAACATAATTGGTTGTCCCAAATCTCGTATCCCTCTGCTTCGCTGGTGACCAACTGCTGAGAAGTTGTGTTGTAGAAAAGACAAGTTTTTTCGTTTGGATTGAAGGCAAAACTTTCGCATTCTGAGTCTTGTCTGCACAGTCTGGCGCAAGTCTTTGAGACTGAGGCCTTTTCGTGGCGGAACGCAGCGGCCGCACTGGCCACCCGATTTTTCAGGGCCAAACTGTAACAGGTCGACGGCGGTTGGTTAGTGGCGTCAGAAACTGAAGACTGAAAAATATATTTTTGTTTTGTATAGTACGTAATCTTACCTGCAATAATGAAGATAGAAGCTACTAATAGCCATAAAAATAGCTTTTTGTTCGTGCTGTTGTACATACGAATAGAAGCTCGTCTATCTGGTGTCCTCTTGCTCTGTTACTAGGACAAAACTGGCAGCAAACCGTTATGCGCTATTGCACTAATCAGTTTAATTGAGCTACATGTACATGTAGCAGAGAGTCCGACCGAGCTGGCCTGACCTCGGGTTGGGTTTTTTCGTATAAACGCCATTGCCCTTGATATTTTGCGGAATATAGTTAGATTGCGATTATTACGTAGCTTTTATACAAATACAAAACTACTGAATCTGTTCGTTAGGGATAAAGTTGGAGAAAATTCTTGCTGTCGCTTGTTCAACTTATTGAAACTGAGATACAATGTGTAGTTTTGATTTTAAACGGTACCGGAGTTTTCCGCTTAAAAGATCAAATGCCAGAAAATGTCCAAATGTGTCACTTTGAAAACCATGATCTATGATAATAAATCCCTTTGTTACACACCTGCTCCTACAGGAGTGGTCATCTTTTGGGCGGCGGCCGCCCAAAACATGTCCACACCCCCGAAACCGGTCCCGATAGTTGGGAAAATTTTAATGTTTAAACATAGGAAATCCTATCGGTTTGCCGATAGTTTTTCCCGATAAATTATCGGCGACCGATACCGATTTGGCGGATTTCCGATATCAATTTTTGGGCGGTGTGTAACAAAAGGATAACTATGGTGGTCTTAAGATACATTATGGTCGAAAAATCTCCAGCAGGCATTAATTGGTTGACGGAAAAATTTGTGGCCAATTCTAGCAAATAGCAAGTCACAAATAAATAACTATATATAGCAACTAAAATTCCCGACAGTTACAAGCAAAGCAAGTTAATTAAAAAATAAATTTACTGGGAAACTGTACTGCTGATATTTAGGAGAAATCTGTATTTTTAGCTTTCTAAATTTTTGGATCCTTCCCTACGCTCAGACCTGGGCTAGTATTTCGGCTGAGATGGTGGTAAATTTTCAAATCCTGAGGGGCTTAGGTACATAGGGTGGGTAGCGGCGGCTGATGGCGCTTGAGGGGATGGTGGTACACCGTACATGTAAGTCAAAAAGTCCGATATTTTTACTAAATTCAAGGTTTAGACTTATTTTTCGCCTAAATAGGTTAAAATAAGCTATTCTGACTGGGCTCATTTTAACCTAACCTAGGCATACAAACTATTAAAAATTTCTGTACAAACTGATCGGCCTACGCTTACAAGATTGCAATTTATGCGGTTCGATTCGATTGCCGGGCTAGCAGCATCTTTGTATATGTAGTAGGGGGTTTGGGAGTTACCCCCTCGCTAGAAAGGCCAACCCCCTCACCCCTCCCCCGAGACAGGTTAAGGGGCCCCCGACCCAAAAATACAAGTACTAGTAGTGGCCCCAGTACTAACAAACTGGCTCAGAAATCATTAACTTTTAGCCTAAAATTCGCTTGAAAAGCCTTTTGGAAACAGAATTTGGCGTTTGCTGATATTTAAGAGAAATAGGTGTTTTTGGAAGCTCTTTTTGTCATTTTTTGCTTGTTTTTGCTCTAAAACGCTATTTGGCAGCTTAAAATAGTGATTTTTAGCGTCCTTACTAAAAAACGTGCTAAAAACGTATTTCCAGACATTTTGGAGCTTTTGAAATTTGGGACCCCTATTCTGGGCAAAGCCCCTCGACCCCCCACCTGAGGAAACCCCCCTACCCCCCTCCCCCCAGGTCGGCCCGGAGCTGTTACATGTATGGCCAGCAATACTTGGGTTTGTTTGATAAGAGTTTGCAAAAATGTTCACATGTGTACGCGGCAAGGGGAAGGGGCAGATGGATTGGCGGCTCTTAAAATTTTGACACTTGCAATTCTACATAGTACATACTACGTACCTTCAACCAGATTACGTCGGCCGGCCGATTAAACGTCTGTGGGTGGCGTGCAAATGGACTCCGGTCGGTCCTGGCTGGTGTTGCTGGCAGGCGTTCTCTGCTTATCAATCAACTCTTCAGTTGTGTTCGGCTCGATTGGCGTCTACTTGGTCACTTTCCGCCAATACTTTCACGCCACCAACAGCGATGTTGCCTTGCTTGCTTCGCTGCCAGTCTCTTTTCTTATGTTTACAGGTGCTCCCTCACATTTTTTCCTAATTCCTATAACAGTCTGGCGCTTAATGCCGTTTATGTTACTGGCACCATATATGGTAAAAAGGGGGTGTCAGTCAACCCACTATACATCCAAAAATCACTGTTTTGTCTTTTATGAACTATGCAATAAAAAGCAGATCATAAAATATTACAAAACATAGTGAGGTCGGTATAAAGAGGTGAAAAACCCTAAATAGGTTTTTATTTGAAGTCCTTATGCCTCTAATTGCCTTTGAAGCCTCTAATGCTTGCACATTTCTTTACATTCGCCACAGGAAATAATTGAAAATATAATTGAAATTCCAGGCGAATTTCAATTAAATTACAATTAAATTATGGCCCAACTTTTGAATTTCAATTAAATTAAATTAATTGAATTGAAATTAAAAACGGGTCAATTTTGCGAATTTCAATTAGAATTAAATTATTTTTTTACATCACTAATGTCAACAGACATGTATAGAGGGATCCGGCCGGTCAACCCGCACCCGACTTTGCCGGCCAGACCCCCCGATCAGGGAGCCCCGAGGCGATTTTCCGATGTTGCTGGCAAGTAATTTTTGGAGCAATTTTTTGGAGTTTCAGGCACTAAAATTGCTTAAATCGCCTGTAAAACAGCGCTTTTTAGCTGTATTTGAGCCCGAATTAGCGATTTTTGACGATTTTGAGTGCCCAGCCACCTCCCTAGATTTTGGGCTCAAACCTGCCGGCCGGCGCTAGACCCCCTTCCCCTACGGCGGATGATCCGACCCTATCCGATTTGCGGGGGCCTTACGGCCTACGATCATACTCGAGGTCCATCTCGCTACCCCCGTGGTTCGTCATCTCAGACGTTGCCCTTCTTTCACTGCCAGCCACTCCTAGCCATGCTGCTGGGTGCTGGTCACCAGGAGGGCGGCCGGCGTGTTGATACTACTATTGCTAAGTAAATTTATTTTAAATATAATTAAATTATAATTTACTTACCACATGCCCAGAGAAATATAATTAAATTAAAATTTACTTACCACATCTGAAAGAAATTTAATTTAATTATAATTTACTTACCACATTTAATTAAATTAAGTACATTAAGTATATTTAAAATAGGCCTGATTTTGGCGGCTAACATCTATCTAAGGCTTTGCTTCCAACTAGTGATGTAAAAAATTAATTTAATTGTAATTGAAATTCGCATAATTGGCCCGTTTTTAATTTCAATTCAATTAATTTAATTTAATTGAAATTCAGAATTTGGGCCATAATTTAATTGTAATTTAATTGAAATTCGCCTGGAATTTCAATTATATTTTCAATTATTTCCTGTGGTGAATGTAAGGAAATGCGTAAGTATTAGAGGCGCTAACGACTTCAAATAAAATGCTATTTAGTGTTTGCCACCTCTTTACACTGATCTCACTATGTTCTGTAATATTTTATGCTCTGATTTATATTTCGTAGTTCGTAAAAGTCAAAACAGTGATTTTTGGATGTATGATGGGTTGACATCCCTGCAAAGGTACATAGGAAGGAAGTGATGTTGCTCAAAATTGCTGAGAACCTTTAGATTATGTACTGATATATAATAATGAACTAACTGTTGTAAATTTCCCCCAGAATGCCATTTTATGCGTTTTCAAAAGACAACTTTTTGAAATTTTCTCGCCTGGTTGGGCAGCAGGGCAACCAGGTGTCTCTAAGCTTTTACATGGAAATTTTTCGTCCTGGGTCACTGTCACTGTCTTTTAACAGCAAAAATACAACAATTTTCAAAAAATTGAAAAAATAATTGAAAAAATTGCATAATTGAAATTTTCCGAGGTTCCATAATTTAATTGAAAATATAATTGTAATTGAAAATAATGGCAAACTATTTCAATTAATTTAATTTAATTTAATTGAAATTATAAACTGAGCTCATAATTTAATTGTAATTGAATTGAAATTCAAATTCCATAATTTTACATCACTACTTCCAACTAAGCAAGGATGCTATAACAGTTATCTAGAATGAAAACCAAACGAGGGTATCACAGGTTAAGTCAACAACAGACATGGACAAAGGGAGGGGGCTGAGGGGTTTACCCGCACAGGCTCTGACCTACCGCTTCTCAGGCTACTACTACCCCTTCCGGATTTTTTGGAAGAATGTTGTAAAAGTATGCCTACGTAGTTTAGGTGTGAATGAGCTCAGACTAGATTATTTCAACCTTAAAGGAAAAAGCCAAAAAACGTTGATTCTAGCGAAAAATTGGACTTTTTGGCTTACCATCTCACCTCATCAGCCGCCGCTACCACCTCCAGCCAGCCCCTCAGATTTTGAAAATTTATCACCCCTAGCCGAAATAATCTGTCTGTCAATAGTAATAATGACAGTTCGTCAGAATTTTAATAAGAAAGCCCCAATCTCAAGTGGCTTTCCAGTCAGTTTCTGCTTGCATCCACAACAGATAAAGACAATGCCTGTGAGACTGAACATATGCTATCGCATAGCAAAAAATGGCTGAAAAGTACCTATAGGAACTCTTAGCTCGGTGGATAAATTGAAGTATAGTTTGTTTTGTGTTAGATTAGAGAAACAAGCGCAAAGACAAAACGCGGCGGGCGGGCGCGCGGAAAATTGTACAGTAAGTATGACTTGCCGCCATTGAAAGGTATAGATACCGAAAGCAGGTGCTCATGCAGCACTTGCATGCTGCCAAAAAGGTTCAGCAATAGCTAGGCTTCTGTAAGTAAATTAAGTATATTTTAAGTAAATTTAGTAAATTATTTTTGGTAAGTATAATTTACAAATTATAATTATAATTAACTTTCCCTGTTCTCATAGAAATTTAATTTAATTATAATTTACTTACCATATAATTTACTTGTATTAGTAAATTTCTAAACAATTTAATTAAAATTAAAATTATAATTTACTTAGCAACGGTAGTTGATACCATGATTCTGACAGCTCCCGACGGCCGCCGGTGCCTCATATGCCAGAGGGCTCCCAGCATAGTTGGTTTCTCAGACAGCTTCTGACATCGTAGATCTTCTTCTCCAACGCGGCATGCTTTGTGGAGCGCCTTCGGTGCAACGGCAGATCCAGTCGGTTACCATTTACCTACTCGCTGTCACCAGCTTTCGATGGCCTGGGTGGAGCTTTGCTTGCGCCGACGACCAACTCTTTGCGGCAAGAAACTTGCGCGCCGAGAGGATGAACGCACGACGTCGCGCACAGTGCAGTGTGGTGCACTTTTTATCTAGGTAACTAGGTATACCTAGTATTACCTAGTTAATATTCGGGAAAAGTACCTAGATTTAGTTTACCTAGTTGCTGGTTACTCTATTTTACCTAGTTTTACTTTACCTAGTTTTAAATCCACATAACTAGGTACTTCTAGGTAGAACGAGTTTAAATAGTTTGATATTTTCAGTTTTACGTTGCTTTTTCAGTGAGCAAAGCTTCAAATTTCCGGCTTTCCGACAATTACAGTGGCCCAGAGAATGAATTTCTGACTTATTTGATCAATAAAATACAAATATTTACTTGAAATGTGTCAAATTTCGTAAATTTTAACTCCACTAACTTCACCATTGTTCTATTGAACCAAAAATAATATTTTGACTTGATTTCGAGCGTTTTAGGTTTACCTAGTATTACCTAGTTTTTCTGGGCTTTATCTAGTATTGCTTTACCGAGTTTCTTGGCTGAGAACTTTACCTAGTATTACTTTACCTACTTTTTTAGGTGACAACTTTACCTAGTATTACTTACCTACTTTCAAATTTTCAAAATGCACCACACTGGCACAGTGGCCATGCGGCCTAAACCACTACATCAACTGTGCCGGCGCGGATGACCTGTTACTTGTATGGATCGCTATTGAATTGAAAATATCGTTGTCAAAAACCAATTAATCAAACAGTTTTCTAGGTCCGCTGTCCACTCTGTTATACGAAACGTTGGGAAGTCGGAAAGCAATAGGCCTGGCTGGTTTGGTTTCGTGCAGCTGTCTTGTTCTGGCCTCATATGCTCAGAACATTTATCAGCTAATGGCTTGCTTTGCTGTTTTGGGAGTGGGACTGGGCATTACACCGTCAAGCGTGATAACAGTGCAGACTGAATACTTCCAAAAATACCAACGGTTCGCTATGAGCATGGTATTCGCTGGCGGCGGCATTGGATTCTTTTTCTCCAGAGTTTTGGTTCAACTCATTGATGCGTTCAGTTGGAGGGGCGCTCTAATCATTGTCGCAGGAATTACACTACAGGTACGATACCTTTGGTGGCCTACCCAACCTGTTGCAAAAGGGCTGTAAAATTTCCAGCCCAACTACATATGCCTTGCCTTTAAAGCGAGAAAAATAACAGTTTTTTACTTTTGGTCAATCTTCCTTCCGACCTGAAAGTACAGCTGGTAGGTATACCTAAACCTGAACCTGAAACCTGGGTATTAACCTGAAAATTGTGAACCTGAACCTGAACCTGAACCTACTTGAAAATAAAAGTAATTAGCTGACACCTACTAGGTCGGTACCTACTTTTCAGGTTTTTCTTGTCTTACACTTCCCGGTACAAGTAGCACGTACTGTCAACTTTTAAAATTGGTGAGATCAGATATTGCTTGACGCTCTACAGTTTTGTTCTTAAAAATGGTGTACTTGAAGCGTCTAATGCACATTATCTGCACTTGCGTGTACTGTAACTTAAAAATGAAATGAAGGCGCTTATATGGAAAAGCCCCCATCCGAAAATTGCCTTTATGAAATCTGCCTTTATGAAATCTATCGATACCTGCCTCCTCTGCTACAGTAGAGCGTGCCTTTAGTCAGGCAAGTATTGCTCCGAAAAAGGCATTACCCTTTGTCAGCAAGTAATTTAGAAAAAGAATTGTTGATTAAGGTGAACAAGGATGTGATTGGCACTGTAGTGCACAACGGCTGAATTATTTCTCTTGTCTGCGCTGTTTCTTGTTAACCTTACATTTTTACCGGTTGAGTCTGTTATTCCGTCTATCTGGTCCACTAAATTGCTATGAGTCTGTACTGTATAAGCCATCGGTATAAACTTAGAAGTCTGCTCATAGCCGAAAATTTGAAGTCTAGTTGAGAGTACCTGAACCTGAATCTGACACCTGGGTACTTTTGAAAAATGTACCTGAACCTGAAATTGGATTTTAGAGGTACCTGAACCTGGACTTACCTGAAATTTGGTGGTACCTACCAACTGTACCTGAAAGCACCAGTACTGTTGTTTGAGTATGCGATTTTCAGGAATCGGTTCGGTATGGGTAGGTATTCGAAAAAATACCGGTATACAGTATTCGGTATTTCATGAAAACGTTTTCCAATGTCAAAACACTGTAGCTCCAAGGTTCAAGGCTAAACACGGCTAGGAAATTCATCAAAAGCGATGGGATTTATAATCGTTTTTAGCAACTTTATGGAATCATTTTCTGTTTCACTGATGTCAAAATCAAATCGTTTCCATAAATATTTTGGTTTACGAGTACTGTTTGTGTATGATAATGTGTATGGGAATTTTCAATGTGTATGTGTATGTGTATGTACAGATATACACATTAAAAAAAAGAATGTGTATTTTTGTGTATGGTAAATGTGTATGTGTATACACAAGCCGCCGGATCCATAATTAACAGTGGTCATGAATATTTTAGCTCGTGGTTTGCGGCTTCATAATGAAATCACGCAAAAAGACCAGCCGGCCAAGATGCGATCAATTTTTCCCTGTTTTCATGCTCAAAAACGCCCTAGTCTGGGTGATTTGCGTCGCTGCCGTCTTCATTCTCACCGCCTTTCTCGTGCACATGAGCTTCGCCAACGCGTTGATGATCGAAAGAGGACTGGACGAACACGCAGCGGCCACTATTATCAGCTTATCAGCAGTGGCCAGTCTGATAGCGCGGCTCTTATCACCGGTCATTGTGCACCTGTTCAAAGTTAGCGCGCTGAGCTTGGCAGCGCTCTACTGTAGCCTATCGGCAGTTCTGGCAGTTTCAATGGTCTTCTGTTGGGGCTATTGGACGTTCCTGCTCAGTGTCAGTGCATTCATGTTCAGTTATGGAATGTTCATACCACTGGTTCCTGTTTTCACCGTAGAACTATTGGGCATAGAGAATCTGTCGAGAGCTATAGCTGTCTGTTCGGTTCTCACTTCTCTGGGCGTCATGACAACGCCCAAGGTTGCAGGTATGATTTTGTCTTTTTCTATCTTTGCAGTGTCCACATAGTTTTGCATTCAGAATCTACAAAAACCATTATTCTAGGGAATTTCTTTCTGCAGAAAACAATAACACCAATTCGACTCGATTCGATGTAAGTAAATGAGCATAATTTATATTTTCAAAAAGTGTACAAGCCGCTACCAAAATGATGACAGGTCTTACGAACTCTACGTAGCTTGAAACCAACAGAAAACATTCAGAAACACCATCTCTCTCAAATCCAGACCACACAAAAACTTTAGCAGTCGCTGCCGCGCTTACTACATTTTGCAAAAAGAAGGAAAACCAAAAATTTGTGCAGTTTTTGTCAACGGTAAAATGCGGGAAATGCTGTCTGGGGCGTGCAACGATTACGTAATGGTGATTTTGCCCATTTTCTGACCCCCTCCCGCCTAATAATCGGTCGTTTTATAGTCGCCTAATAAAATAATTTCCTGACCAACCCCTAATTACATAATAATTTGCTAGCCCCGAAATTTCAATTTTGTTTAGATAGTTGGAGCCGAAATTTTTGCATTCAATTCAGTATAAAATGACGTTTTTAATAAAATAACATCTGTATACAGTAACATATTGATTATTTTCTTAATTTTCTTTATCTATGAGCTACAACTACATGTAATTAGGTATAAGTCGTCGAAGCTATTTTAGGGTGGCTTTTTGTCACAGATCACATCCCTGCGACTGACCATTTACATTGACAAAAAATGCTTTAGCAGAACCGTCGATCAATACCCTTTTTAGGTTACTTGGCTGACCAACTGGGCACCGAATCAGTTTACATCTTCAATGGAGTGTGCGCTCTTATGGCCAGTGTCGTTTATATTTGCACTTGGTTGTGGACCAAGTTTCTGGCTGCTAAAGACCCAGTTGAAACGAGTGAACAACTCAAGGAGATTGTTACGTAGCCCCATATATCTACTACAGTCTGCTACTTAACGCCGTTTATTAAGGTACTGGCACCATATACAGGACCAGTACCTAGGCTGGTGGCACCGTATATGGTATTGTACCGTCACCTTCGGGGACTGTAGTGGTACCATAAATGGTGCCAGTGTCATAAACGGCGTTAAGTGTCTGACTGTGCTAATGTTTGAATGAATAAACAGACTAATGTTTGAATAGCTCTAATATAGCAGCCATTTTCCACTGTTTGACCATATTCCCAAATCAGTGCGAGCACTCTTTGTCTTTATTTTATTACACAGTCATGTCTCGTTAATCCGGACCTCGCTACTCCGGATATTCGCCTTCCGGACAAGATTAGGCCAGGTCCCAATTTTCGCCCATGTTATATGACTCGTTAATCCGGACCGAAGATTTCGGGTTCCAACTTCGAAATTTGTATGGTGAAGTGATTCGTTAATCCGGATTTGGTTAATTTTGACAAAATCCATGCGCAATTTTTCAATACAGGACTGAATTTTCAATTGAATAATGCTTTTCATTTAGTCAGAATATGATTATGTTTGCCTTTTTAGGAGCTATAATCAGCTGAAAAAGTTTTTGGATTTTAATTAGGAGGTACAGCTGCAGAATCTGATATGCTACTGACAAAAATCTGTCATTTAGACCTTTGACCTGAAAAACGGTGTTTTAGCTTTGATTCGTTAATCCGGAAATTCGCTAATCCGGACAAAATTGGCCGGTCCCAACTTGTCCGGATTAACGAGACATAACTGTACTGCCCACCAGGTGCCTGCCACCTCAGATTTCTGCGCTCTGTGACCAGTGTCCACACAGGCAGACAAGCCAACTCCAACTACAGTGAATTACGGCACAAGTCCAAAAACGCTTTCTTATCATTTTCTGTTTAGTTTATCGAGTTGAAACCGAACTGTTTGCTGAGTACTACTTACTGTGCTACGAAGTACTGTTCCTAGTAAATTATAATTATAATTTTAATATTTTTTAGAAATTTAGTGATACAAGCAAATTATCTGGTAAGTAAATTATAATTAAATTAAATTTCTACGGAAACAGGAAAAGTTAATTATAATTATAATTTGTAAATTATACTTACCAAAAATAATTTACTTGATTTACTTAAAATATACTTAAGACGCAATTTCTGAGAGGATTCAATGTCTCATATATGGAACCTCGCTACTTTGGTCAGGGTCAGATTTCGGATTTCCATATTTCTATGATGAGCCAAGTGGGAGGACTCAAATGCTACGATTGGTTTAGTAAGTGGAGGTCGTGGCGCATTTTTTCGTTCTTTAAAAAGGGCCACCGTCCTGGAGTTTCGATCCCAGTCTTTCTAACTGTGCTAATTCTGTAGCTAGGGTAATGGTCTACCGATCCGGCCTTGGGAACGAATCTACGTCCATACGTATGAATTTTACAGCAAGTTTTCTAAGTGGTGTTCCGGGGAAATTGGCCGATAATCGATGAAGTAAGGCGATATGACTAGAGTGCACGCGTAATCTCAGATTGGGTAATATGGATTCGAATCCCCGGACCCCCACCGAATTCAGACCCCCAGCCTGGTACGGAAACAACGGTTTGTGGATTCGGAACCCCACACCGGGACCGTCGTTTAAATTTCCCGAAATTTTGTTTGCAAATTTGGACACCTCCGTTTCGGTACACGGACCATTCCCCCAATCGGCCGACCACCCTAACTCTAGGCCTCAGTTTCAAGCTGACACTTAGGTTCAGGCTTAAAAGGGCGAAACCTGAATGCGGTTGGATCTCGAAGGCATTTGACCCTCCAGACACTTGATGCTATTGCAGAATGAATGGTTGGTTTTAATGCTGGAGAGAGACACTGTTTATTTGTTGTGTTCAATGTTGCTCTTAGTATCACTAAGACTGAGTTGAAAGTTAAAGGTGGTCCAGAATATAGCTGATTTGGTCAGCCTATTTTCTGGATTACTAGATACATATCTATATGGTATACAAGGACTTGCCCTTCAAAGAAATTTGCAAAACTATTTAAACAATTTAGCTGGGTGCAGGTTCAGAGTTAGGATCACCCTTTAGGGTGAAATTTAATAAGGCAGTTTGCCTTGCCAGGTAGGATTGAGCCGGCAATCGGTTTCTTTAAGCTCTGATTTTATCAATTACTGTAACCTGTAAATTCGTTCGTATATGATCATTATGTGATGACTTTGCGTAACGTATTTCCCAGCAAACTGCACGTCATAGAAATAAATTAAGCATCAGATAAACGAAATTGTCAAAAATGCTTGACTTGGTAGTGAGTAAAAAAAAACTGCGTAACAGTTAAAGCGGAAGGTCAACATTGAGCATTGCAGTAAACAGAGAAACTTGCAAAAAATAGAGCACAACAAAGTATTTCTCAGATAAAAATAATTAAAATATAATGAGAAATACCATACGGCAGGTAGGAGAGCAAAAAAACTGACTTCTTCACGCTGTCGCTGAGCTCCACTGAAAGTACATCAAATCTGAATAAGAATTATGCTAGAAATCTTTGCTAGCGAGTGAGCTACTACTGTATATATGAATCTAAAACTCATCATAGTCAGGGTCGAAATGATTCAAAATCCCCTGACATTCCCCCGATTTTGCTTGCCCAACCAGATGCGAGAAATTTTGAAAATTGCGTTTGAAAGGCACTCTGAGCATACAACTAACAGTGTTAGTAGTTTAAAGAGGTTCGGTTGGGCCGTTCAACCGGGGCAAGAAAATTTTTGAAAAATTACCCTTCTAAAACGCACTGATATCGACTGAATTACATGCACTTTCATTGCTGCTTCTACAACCTACTGAATGCATGTTTTTATGTAGTGACGCCAGCAATTTCGGCTGATAAGTCCCAAAATCCCCTGACAAATTTTAATCCCCTGACCGGCACGAACCCTGATAGTATCGGGGAATTGAAATGCCGTTGTTGAACACATTAATCGAGACTACATTGTATCTCTTTCGCTCGAAAGGAGCATAACATTGGTTCCACAGTACAGTAGTATATTCGTCCGCGCTACTGCAGTGTGGTGCATTTTTAAAATTTGAAACTAGGTAAAGTAATACTAGGTAAAGTTCTCAGCTAAGAAACTAGGTAAAGTAATACTAGGTAAAGCCCAGAAAAACTAGGTAATACTAGGTAAACCTAAAACGCTCGAAATCAAGTCAAAATATTATTTTTTGGTTCAATAGAACAATGATGAAGTTAGTGGAGTTAAAATTTACGAAATTTGATACATTTCAAGTAGATATTTGTATTTTATTGATCAAATAAGTCAGTAATTCATTCTCTGGGCCACTGTAATTGTGGGAAAAGCCGGAAATTTGAAGGTTTGCTGACTGAAAAAGCCACGTAAGACTGAAAATATCAAACTAGGTAAACCTGTTCTACCTAGAAGTACCTAGTTATGTGGATTTAAAACTAGGTAAAGTAAAACTAGGTAAAATAGCGTAACCAGCAACTAGGTAAAGTAAATCTAGGTACTTTTCCCGAATATTAACTAGGTAATACTAGGTATACCTAGTTACCTAGATAAAAAGTGCACCACACTGCGCTACTGTTGCTAAGTAAATTGTAATTATAATTTTAATTGTACTTTTTAGAAATTTACTAATCCAGGTAAATTATTTGGTAAGTAAATTATAATTTCAATTATATTAAAAGTGAATTTTTGCCTTAAGTAAATTATAAGCATAATTTCAATTAATTTTTTAAAAATTTACTAGTACAAGTAAATTATAATTAAATTATATTTCAAATAAATTTCCTTAGCAACAGTAGCACGCGCGCATGTAGACCCAATAATAACGAAGTATTTAAAAAGATTTATCGTACTTACGCTACACAAGGAAAATGTAATACACACCATATGGCAATATCGAATCAAGTATAAAGTGCCCGAACAGAGTTGCGTCAGCACTCCAATCTACCAGAGAGAATTTGCGACCAGACGCACTAGCACAGATCATACACTAAAATAGAAGAAGTAAAGTGAAAATCGGTACAGGAAGAACAGCAGAGATCATACACCAAAATAGAAGAAATATAGTGAAAATTGGTACCGGAAGAACAGCAGAGATCATACACTAAAATAGAAGAAGTAAAGTGAAAATCGGTACAGGAAGAACAGCAGAGATCATACACCAAAATAGAAGAAATATAGTGAAAATTGGTACTGGAAGAAAGTTGAATTCCAGCTTGAAATTGAGGCCAAAAGTTAGGGTGGTCGGCGGATGGGGGGAATGGTCCGCGTACCGAAACCGAAATGTGCCCCAAAATTTTGCAAATAAGCTTTTGTGAATTTGAACTACGGCCGAGGTTGGGTTCCGAATCTTAAAAACCATTTTTCCGTACCAGGCTGGGGGTCCAAATTTGGGGCAGTAGGAAGAAAACCCCCCAGTCGGGGGCGGGGCTAGGGGGATTACTGTAGTCGATTTCAATTTTTGGCTGGTGTGAAAATTACTTCCGTTTTCGAGAACCGATCAATAAAAAATTAGTTTCTGCATTGATTTAGTTCCGAAGTCGGGTAGCCTTTCGGGTCGGGACAATTCTTTCGTCACTTTCCACTCATTGTTACTCTCTAAAATAAAAAATTAACTTCTGTCAGGCTTAGAGCATTGATCCTTTTTTTAGTTTTATTTTCGCAGGTAGGTAGGTAAGTACATACGGGTAAGTACGGGTAAGTACGGGTGTGTAGCTATGGCAGCAGCTGCGGATTTTGGAGAAGCGGTGTTGGTGTGGTCGCAGAGAAGAAGCAAGAGCCTGCTCAAAGCACCCAGTCGGCTGGAAGATCCGGAGTTTCAGGTAAAGATAGGCCTAATTTGCTTACTACTGGTTGGTTCGTTTTTACGTTAACTGTCTTTATTTTTGAGTCGTTAAATTAAAATTGTGTGTCGAAAAGAAAACCGTTATGTACGTTTTTGATAATGTCAGTCTTTCGAGTTTTCGATTTCGTAATCGTTGCTATCGTACGTTGTACGTTGTATGAATAGTATAAATAAGTGCGTAGTAGCAAGCAAGAATGTGCCACTCAGCGGCCGGCCCAGTGTCGATGCGCATCACCATAATTACCAGAGGGGTCGCGAATTTCCCGCAATTGGACACTTCTTTTAGTTATTGTGATGATTGAAGATCTTAGATCAAATATGTATTCATTTAATTGACGTTGTGGAAAGTCACTAAAAGTTTTGTTGACGTCATACTTGCTCAGAAATCAGGGTGCCCTGCAATAAAGTGCATGCGCAATTACCGGAGGGGTCGAGAACCGGAGGGGTCGCGAATTTCTCGTCCCCTACGGTAATTATTGTGCATCGCATCGACACTCGGCCGGCCGCTGAGTGGCACATTCTTGCCATACATGGGCCGGGGGGGTAAGGGGGCTTTTTGGAAAGCCGGGCAACCTTTTTTGGAAAGTGAAAAATTCTGGAAATATTTTTTGGGAGACCGACTTAATCTCATACCCCGACCCGACCAACTCCGAAAATCCGTAACCTTTTTGGGAAAGCAAAAAAAATCGGTCACGCCCCCCCCCTCCGAAAAGCCATGCCCCGTCCATTTTTTCCCGCCCTTGTATGACTCTTGCTACTCTTGTATGCATTCTTGGTAGTAGGTACTACCCACGTTTTTATAATTAAGTAATCATAAGCTTGCTGGTTTATATTAAATCAGTATTGATGTGTGAATGTGCAAAATCTCTTTTAATTCTGGAGAGTCTCTTCTCTAATAACGTACGGCGTCTAATATACAGTACATACTATTTCTAATAGAGTATTTCTCACTTATCACTCAGTTACGGTCAGATTTACGTAACAGATCATCGGCCGAAGAGGCAGGGTGGTTGATGGGCCTTTGCCTTTGGTGCGTTTGGCCTTTGTAGTACTGTAGGTGGGGCAACCTCAAACAAACCCCCTGTTACATGCATGGTACGGTAATCTTGTGTTTCTTGTATAACAGGAAATTAGACAGTTTTAGGGCCGTTTCTACCTGTTCACGCGAAAAGATCAGCACGGAAGAGCGACTAGATATAGATGTTTGAGCTGCGAAGCACTGAAGAGAAGTACATTCAATGAGCATTTGCTTGCGCGCATTCTGTAATTAATGCTTTTAAATGTTTCAGGATTGGGTGCAGGTCAAGTGATGGCTGTGGTTTCCGTAGCAGAGGGACGACTGAAAACTGATCCTGATGCCAACCATAATCCTATGTGCCGTCCAATCACACAGGAGGTTTGAAATCCTTTTGTAATCTAGTTTTTCTCTCTATATGATTGCGTTTTGCAGGAGATCCTCAGCAGCCAGATCGAGCGAGAGATGGTCAGAGAAGTTGTGGAAGGCAAGCGACACAAAGAAGCTCACAACACAGGGTTGAAGCGGCTGGCTGAGGCGTGCAGAGAAGAGGGAGCGGGCTGTGACTTCGACACCGTTGCAGGTAAAGTGAGAGTGCATCATGAGTTGGCGCGTCGTTTCAGAATGAACGTCCGTAAGGGACTCCCTCCTGTAAATGACTGGACACATCTGCCTGAAGTGTACCAGGTCTCTCTACGTGGTCGGGCCGATCAGCTGGGAACCGATGATCACCGAGGTGAGCGATGGCTGCAGCTGTGCCGAGAAAATCCGGACACTCTGCTCTTTATCACAGACGTGGAAGCGATGAATATAGCAAATGTAACTTTTATGCTGCTTGGCTATATGGTATGTGACTCTTAGTTTAGGCTACTGCATTTATCGGTGACGGGACGTTTGACAAAACACCGAAGGAATTCCAAGGTACTGTTTGCACTGTTTAAAATGTCTTGCAGAATTGTCACACCACAGGTGGACAAATCTACACGCTACACATCGAACTGAATGGCGAAAATGTGCCGGTTGGGATGGCCATCATGAGGAATAGAACGATCGACGCCTATAGAGCGGTCTTTCAAACGGTTCGAAACAGAATCGAAGCGCTACGGCCTGGTACGTATTTTTCAGCTAAGTTTTCTTTAATACTTATACCTGCCATCTAACAGGCCAGCCACTGAATCTGCAAAGAATTCTCATGGATTTCGAACATGCTGCTTGGGTTGCGGCTGAAGAGGTTGTAGTGATTTTATTTATTCTTTTAATTATCTTTAATTGAAACTTTTTAAGGTTTTTGATGTGCCAGTGTTCGGCTGTCTGTTCCATTTCGCTCAGTGTATCACCCGACGAGTGCAACATGAAGGACTTCAGGAGGTTTACAGGCAGCAGGGTATGGCAACATGTTGCGTAGCTGAGTGGACTGCAGATTTGTAATAACGTGCTTCAGGTGACATTTATCGCTGGGTTCGTCAGTTGGTTTCGCTGTCTATGGTTCCAGTTCAGTTCGTCCGTCACGTATTTGACCGCTACTTGGACACCTTTCCTGAGACTTTGATTTTTCCTTTAAACGGCCAGTGTCGTTTGCTTGCTGATTATTTTAGGCTCAACTACATCAATGGAGCAGTGGCTGCGGTGGAGCGCTGGAACCACTTCGACAACTTCGATGACAGGACGACAAACAAGGCTGAGGGTTTCCACAACAAGCTCAATGAAACATTGGAACGGTGTGGACCTTTGTAATTTCTTACACTTGTATACATGTATTTAGATTTATATTTAGCCGACACATGAAATTGGATCGTTTTCTACCAAAACTGCAAGAGGAGCATAATGCTGTGTTAGTGCGCATTGCTCAGCTAGAGGCTGGTCAAGAACCCAAGAAGAAAAATCCAACGTATGTGCAACTGAACAGACACATCAATGAGTGAGTTTCCTACCTAACCCTTACTAGAAAATTCAGTGGAGGGTTACCTCGATTCCGCTCTGCAGTACATGCATGGATGGGTACCGTACCATAGCAAGCGTCCAAACGTGAGGGTGCCATTAAGGTACCTACTAGGAAAAATTGAGAAAGTTGGCCGATTTCCCAAAAATGTCGTCAAACGTTCCCGAGCGGGGTTATGGACATCAGAGGGATTAGTATTCTCCTCAAAGGCGACAGTGGCTGGCTAGCATCCCAGCTTATGTACATTTGGCATCGGCTAACAGAACGATTTGTGTTCGCATTCATGTAAGGGGTGATTTAGTAATTACAGCCTTTTTCAGGTATCGTTTGGACCTCTCAGATTGGTTGCAAGCCAATCCACATGCTACTGAGCATGAAAGGGTAATCGTATTTTTGCTTACGTACTGTATCAACTGATGCATTTATTACAGGACCTGCGGTTGCTGCAGTACATGCGAGGAATGCAGTGGCTCCTAGCTGGTCAGACGCCGCCCCGAGACCACCAACAGCAGAACAATTGACGTGTAAGTGATGTTATGTGCGTACGTATCCCTCTTTTCAGGTTGATCCGGAACGGTTCGTCAGGAAGTCGGTAAAACCCCGAGTGTCTTTGTTGCTGTGCTTGTTAATGTGATTGCGTACAGGGTAGTCCGTGTTGTTGCACGCTGATAATGGTAGTAAAATGACTGTTTTATTATTTCTTGTGTACGGTATGAGTGTAAAAATAAATCCCCTGCTTTTAATCATGCATGCAATACTTGAAATTTGCTGCATGCATGGAAAAGGAGGCATACCTTCTCGAGGTGCAGGGGGAAGCACAGTGTGAGTACTGCAAGTACGTCGCACTTTCATGTTATGCAATGATACGTACAACATTGCGCTTTGCTACACTGTGCACAAAATGCCTCTTCTGTGATAGAAATTAATATAGATTTACTAATGGTTGATTGCTTGCTGCTTGTTTGTCATATAAACTTTACTTTGTTTATGTCGATAAACTATTATGTAACTGATGATACGTTCGAAGTTCATTCGGTAACACAAGCACGGTTCTCTGTCTGGCTAAGCTGTCTGGTTAATTACAAAAAGCGGCACTGAAACAAATTGCGTAGCCATAGTAGTCATAGTCGTTCACATGTTGGCAAAATATGTAGAGCCATTTTCAATTTTGGAGTATTTGATGCGCAGTTTGTGTTGTGTGATGAGCTAATTTTGATACGTGTACGTATTGTATTAGGTTACGGTCAGTCTATTCTGTACTAAACTCGCTGTCTCGGTCGATGGACTAGAAGATCTCTTGCTGCTACTTACGCACAGCGTTGAAGCTATTGCCGGTCCTAACTGCCTTGAGTCTCTTGTGCCCAGGAAGTCTCTGCGAAACTGCACTTGAGATCTTGATTACGCAATTGTTACCAATGGTTAGAAGATTTGTCTCTGTGTGCGTGCACCATACTTTTTCTTTGGTAAAATAAGTACATACAGTAAGGTGTAAGGCCATACGTACAACACCAGAAGTAAATCATTGTCGAAGTTTCTGTTCTGACAGCGCATCGTTTGTCTGTCGACAAATGATGCCAAATTTTTGGGTTCAGTAGTTTCCTGAATAAACGTTTACATACAATGTACGTACAGTATGTGGTTGTTATTGTAGGTTTAAGTGCAAGGACAGATCCAGTCCGTTCCCATTTACATACTCGTTGTCACCAGCTTTTGCTGGCCTGGGTGGGGCTTTGTGCCGACGACCGACTCTTTGCGGCAAGAAACTCGCCCCGCCAAGTGGATGAGCGCACGCGCAGTGGTTTGCGGCCTAAATAACTACAACTGTGCTGGTGCTGTGCAAAATTCTTATTCCCCACAGAACTGTACTCCCGGGCCGGGAGTAATTTTTTTGGTGCAAAATTTTTACTCCCTACAAAGATGACTCTCTGGAAATTGCGCAGGTGCAGAGGCATGTGTGTTATATTTTGCTCAGTACTGACACTTACACGCAGAATGAGTTGTATTGTATTGTATTGTATTGTATTGTATTGTATTGTATGTTTACTGCATTACTTAAAACACCCGACACCACTTCGAAGCTGCAGTATAACACGGGCTGAAGGCAGTTTCCCGATTGAAGGTAGCCAGAAAGAAGCCAAGAAGAATGTGAAAGAACAGGCGAAATACAAGGCCGCATGGGATGCCAAACAGGCTACAATGCACGAGTTGAAGGTCAGTGATTCAGGCAGAAGCCAACTAGAAAGCTATAACACTCGGGCCAGCACTACAATGTAGCAACACGTGTCGCAAAATTTGAGTGTGTATATTGCTTTATTGCGTAAAAGTGCATGTTTGTTATGTTACATGTATGTTATGAGTGAAAAATTGTTCGACCTCTATGCATAACCAACAAAACAAGTTAGGGAGTAATAATTTTGCAAGGGGGAGTAACAATTTTGCAGTGTAAAAGATAGGGGAGTAATTTTTTGCAGGGAGTAAGGATTTTGCACAACACCGGCAAGAACTCGCATTCCTTGTTTTCCAGCTTACGTACGTCGGTTCGGTCGTGCTCTAGGGTGTTGTTGCGGTCGGCCCTGACATCACCTGATCGGCGTTGCGAGAATATTGATGAAATGAAGCATTCTGTGGCCCTATTTAGCTTCCCCCCACGATTGGACCCGCGATCGCCGACCTTTGAGTCGTCTATTTAGCCAAACTGGTTTCGAACCGACAAATATCTCGTATACGTATGCCGGGGCCCATAACACAGTGCGAGCTGAACCTTTGGGTAAAGGGGAAGACGAATTCGGGTCCTACTATCTGTCTTTTGTAATAGAGCGTACTTTCTCAGAAAATTTATTCAACTGTACGTAGAAAGGCAAAAAGTTATGCGCTGAAAGGAAAGTGAGGTCTTTACTAGTAAGTCTGCCACACGACACAACACAACAGACACACACTCAAACGTATACGCGCACAACCACTCGATAACTCGATACTACAAACACTCTAAGAATCACGCATTCCTTCAGCGCTTAATGCAGACTTTGACGATCAGGCAAATGCTAGCTCATGGTAGGTAATCTCCTCCAATTTGACAACTTTTCCTTTTTATTGATCGGACCTACATGAAATCGTCCAATTTTCAGAGTTTGGTATAGGGCGGTCTATGCATTAAACATTGTTTTTTCGAGAGGAACAATCGTATCGTAAAATAACAATCGGAACATAACAATCGAACGAAGTAATTATTCGTTGGCAATGATTCAAATACAACTGCTAAACACTTGTAATTTATAACGGTAGTTGCGCAAAAATATGTTCTGTTTTCGTTGCAATTGCAGGTGCTGATAAATGCGTTTGCTATTTTTGAACTTCCCGCGCCACTTTACTACACACCGCACGGCGCTACAGTAATCCTAACGGCGGCCATCTTGTTGGGGGGTTTTTTTCCTATAATCAAATTTGGTGGGGGTCCGGGGATCCGAATCCATATTACCTCAGATTGCATGCAGTAATTGGGTAATATCGAATCGGCGCAAAGTTAATCGGCGCAAAGCGCAAAGTGGCGCAAATTTTTCAGTGGTTGCGTGAACATCTAAGATACTGTAGCCCGCGAAATTTAAATTCTATCGTCCCTCTTGTCTTAATTTGTCGTTCCATAAATGATGATTGTCTCAGGACCATTTCTCATTCGCAATATGCACTGTATTTAACCTTCAAGGACTCAAGTTAATTCGTTAATTATTTTATTAATTACTATTAATTGTTGTTAATTACTCAAGTTAATACAGGGTGCGTCAAAAAAAACAACCCAGCAGATTTTTTGCTGTAGCAACCGCAAATCTCAACCGATTTGAATGAATCCTGCTTTAAATGAAAGATAAATAAATTCTTGAAAGACTGGTGAAGGCCCTATTAAGATACGATGCTTAGTTCCTGAGATATTTTCCTTCAAACTCAAAACAAAGATTTTGGCAGTGCACAACAGAGATTAAAACAACCCAGCAGATTTTTTACTGTAGCAGCCGCAAATCTCAACCGATTTCAGTGAGTCCTACTTTATATGAAAGATAAATTAATTCTTGAAAGTTTGGTGAAGCCTTTGTTAAGATATGATGCTTGGTTCCTGAGATATTTGCACTCAAAATCAAAACAGATTTTGGCTATGAACAAGAGCGATTTTTATTATTCTGTTGCACTTCATAATAAAACCGATTCCTACTGCTCAGGGCTAACGTAACGAGGTTTTTCTGGTGCCACACATGCTTGTTACTTCATTTGTAAAAGTCTTGTTGCCCCTCAGCAGTAGGAAT
Source organism: Sabatieria punctata (assembly GCA_030248155.1). Lineage (NCBI taxonomy): Eukaryota > Metazoa > Nematoda > Chromadorea > Araeolaimida > Comesomatidae > Sabatieria > Sabatieria punctata. The sequence goes on from JASANB010003746.1 coordinate 23,525, forward strand.
CCGTTTTGTTGTGAAGTGCAACGGAATCGCTCTTGTTCACTGCCAAAATCTCTGTTTTGAGTTTGAAGGAAAATATCTCAGGAACTAAGCATCGTATCTTAAAGGGCCTTCACAAGTCTTTCAAGAATTTATTTATCTTTCATTTAAAGCAGGATTCATTCAAATCGGTTGAGATTTGCGGTTGCTACAGCAAAAACTCTGCTGGGTTGTTTTTTTTTGACACACCCTGTATTTCAAGTTTAATACCACTCTGGAATCCATAAGTTTCGTTGCCCACATCAGCGTGGGGTATAAGCCGAGAATAAGTTCAGATACATTAGCTACACCCATTTCCGTCCTAGAGGAACGGCTTTTTAACATTTGTAAATGAAATAAAGATGAACGAAACGGTACCGTTCGTTGAGGACGAAGTCGGCGTCGATCATAATTATGCTGGGACGGTGACTAGCATGCCTAACAAAGCTACTGCGGCAACAACGTAAGTGTGGTTTTCATAAGTTGGTAAAAGTTAACAATCTCGGTCCCTGGTCTAATCATAGCAAATTCGGGCGGTCCTAAATTGCCCGGATTAATAAGGCAGAGCCGTACATGAAAAATGGTTTGCAAATTTCACAGCTGATTTTGGTATTCGTATTCGTAGCCAAGAGAGAACTCAGAGTGACAGGCGCGCGGATCGCTATTACTGACTAGACTATACGACCAATAAAACAGAACAGCGAACGATGTACTGTAAATACGCCTTGCAAATAGTTTTGAAGTTAAAGTATGCAACTCGTTTGCTAGCGATGTTTGATTTCCTTGATTCTCAAGCGGTAAGCCTGGCGTGTCTAAAGGCGTCCGGTCCCGTGTAAGGAACAACGTAACGTTCAGAATACACAGAATAAATAACTCTCTGGATTCGCAAATAAGAAATGTGGTTCGCCGCAGCAGCACCAGTTTCTGTGCTCTCAGATTGCTGGTGAGATTATAATTATTATAATAATATTATGTCAGTACTTTCCCAGCCCAGCAGTACTTTTTTTACGTTCGCGTTACCTTCCAAACAAGAAGCTAAGTTAGACTCTTAACCAGTTCAAGGCTTTAATGTAAATGATTCCCGGTCCATTCCTCCACCCACGAAATAGTCATTTTTAACCTGAAAAGCTAAAATTGAACCTAGGCCAAAGCTAAAACCAAGGCTTTAATAAAGTCAGGGAGGTTGGCGGGTGGGGGAATGGGCTTCCTCCAATGTAAATTGGGGTACTGAACGCACATATAAAGTTTTCCCGCATTAGCGCTGGTACCGTAAATTTGCGCTTTGCGCTTTGCGCCGATTACCTTTGCGCCGATTCGATATTACCAGTAATTGGTTTGTGGCTAGGGATGCAAATGGTATAAAAAATACCAAATACCAAATACCAAATAGCAGATGGTATTTTCTATACCAAATAATACCAAATAATACCAAATAATTCCAAATAGTTGATAAACAGGTCGCTAGCTGTTTGGAATGAGCGCAAAGTCATACTTTTTGTTTTTTTCAGCAAAAATAGGGTAAGCCGGGGTAATTCGGCACACCATTTTCAGTTTTTCGAAAATATCTTGGCCCAACTTAGCAGCAGTAAGCTGGTTTTCGTTCCGGAATTTTTCAAATTTTCTTAGTTACGCTGTGCAAAAGATTTGAAGCCATTCCGACCATTCTACAACTAATGGCGACCGATTACTTTTCGATTTTATTCGTGTGCCGAATTGCCCCACCGGTGGGGTAATTCGGCACAACGCGGAAAATTTGATTTTAAAACCTAACACCCCCATCTTAAGTAATGCTACGATCAGATCCACTTCATCCAAGTCTGTAGTACAATTTCTGCCAGCATTCTACAGTTGTAGCGGCTTTTACAGCTTTCTAAACGTTGAGATGAAATGATCCCCACATAAGTTGGTTTTTTCTGCTTGGCAATCGAAAAAGGCAGAGTTCTAGCGTTATACTTTGATGGAGCTCTTTTTTGAAGGTTTCTAGCTTTTGCTTCAAGCAGAAAACCTACTTTGTATGTGTAACAGTGCTTGAAGAAATGCGTAATTTGCATATACACAAAAACATGCTAAATTGAGCATTCGTGTAAAAAATGTCAATGTTTTCATCCTATTAACACTGCTAAAGGCTTACTCACCAGGAAAATAAACAATTTGCAGTTGATTAACAATTTTTGATTAATTAATTAAAATTATTAATTAGCTAATTAATTAACGTAAAATAACCTGTTACTGTTTAAATCAGCATGGTGATGCTTAAAATACATAGACCAAGCAAAAATAACCGTTTTTAACGAAGTTTTTATAAAAAATCGATGTCAAAATGGGCATGCCCACTTGTGCCATTTTGCCCCCATTTCGTTCTCAACAACTACTGCACCGATTTCAGTGAAATTTTCACGGAAAGATATTTGTATGAAACCAACCTAATCGCAGATTTTTAATCTGACCGAGCTCTTATAGTTTTAGGTTTATTCAGCTTCGAAAATTGACTTTTTTGAGCGAGTGCCAAATGATTGCCTGTGACTCAAGACTGACTCTAGATACAGAGCCAATATTTTGCACACAACATCTTCACACAATAAGCTTTATAAAAAAGCAATAACCACTCAGCTAGCTTCTTTCGTTCTGGCACAATATTCCAATGAAAAATTTTGTGCCGAATTACCCCGGCCTACCCTATATATGTTTTGCCTCTGTGGAAGAGTTTTTGTTGCATCTAAAAGAAATCTAGTCATGCCGAGAAAGAAAACGAGCAGAATTTGATGGTTTTTCACTTACTCGGGAAATGGGCAAGCACGCTGTGACATTTGCGGTCTAGGCTCGATCTCGACAAGGTGGCCATCCATAAATGACGTCGTACCAAAATCGCGATCGGACCCCCGTTCCCCCAAAATCGCCTTGCATCGTTTCATGGGGGCCCCCTCCCACTTTTTGAGAATTTTGCATGAATGGTTGTTTGTTATAAGCTAAACTTGTCAGAATTCTTTATTGTTTTGTTGCTCAGAAACGGTAAAGAGACGTCTTGTTTTGCGTATCTGCATTGTTAAACTTTTAGTAAATTAGAAATAACGAGAAAACTCTGAACAGAAGAGCTCTGACATGGTATGCAGTCGCAAAATATGCAGAATTTATCGCTTAAAAGCTAACTGTTTAGTTATTTAAACTATTTGGTATTATTTGGTATTATTTGGTATAAAAAAATACCAAATACCAAATAATACCAAATACCTAGAAAATACCAAATAATACCGAATAATACCAAATAATACCGGATACCATTTGCATCCCTAGTTTGTGGATTTGCTGGTGTGTAAAACAATAATGTAGAGGTGATAAGCAGTTGTTTGATAGCGTATTCGGTCATATTTGCTAAAGACTTACAATTAGGGTGCGCACGTTTCCAGAATTTGTTTTGAGACCAAAAACACGTATCTGAGGTAAAGCTGAATATAGCATGCAGTAATTAGAAGTTGATGTGTAAAATAACAATCAAGAGATCGTCAGCAGTCGTTTGATACCTCATTCGGTGGTCTGTGTTCAAAATTTTCAATTCCAGTCATCTCCCAATTTTAGTGACTTGTTGTTTGTTGGTTATTTATGCGTAGTGGTGTGTTGGTTGGAGGGAGAGGTATGCAGACCGATTCGCCGTCCACGTCGACATGCGCCTCTCCTTCGGGAGCGGGAGGAGGAGGAGGAACGTCGGGAACGTTGAAAACGAAGATTTCCTTGCGTGGAATGGGAGGATCGAACCCCAGTCTCGTCATTCCCTTCTACCTCATGAAACCAGACCTTCCCAGTCAGTTCCGCTCTCCACACCTGCCTTTTTGGGCGTTTCTTTCGCAATCTGTCGGTACTTTATTTGCGGAGCCGTTTAGGAAGGTGGAAAAATCAGTTTTCTCAGCAAACAAAGATTATGAAAAAGACAGAACCAAATAATCACGACTAACTGGTTGCGATCTATGTATATTTTGATCTCTTCTGTCCGAATTCTACCGTCTTGTAACATTCTCTGTGCATTTAAGCGGCTGATGGTAGCGCAAGAGACAACCGGCAGATTCTACAGGAATGTAATAGTTTACTCTTCCAGTTGCAGGCAGTAGCGGCGTAACAGGCAGTACCAACCTGTTGTCACACTATCATCTGGACCAGGTATACGCTCGTTTCTGCGGACCGAAGAAGCTTAGAGAGGAGCTGAGTGCATTTCTGCCCCATCTGCCAGGAAACATCGACTCCCCGTTGCATCAGCAGCACAATCTAATGAGGTGATAATGCCTTAGATTACAGTTTGAACTCGTATTGTTTTTTTCTGCGCCTGAACCCAACACTGATTGGGTAATTGATAAAATTCAAGGTTCCATTATGCATGACTAGCTTTTGGAAGGGGATTTCCGGGCGTTTTGGCTGGCTTTGTTTCTTCATGCTTGAAATAAAAAATCTAATATTTTGCCGTTTCTAATCATAAAGAGCATACCTGTTCACTGAAATACGTTTTAGGCCAGTTGAGCAGTGTTATTGAGGATGCAATGTATTGAGATTGAGTTTTCTTGTATTGTTCGCACCAGACATGGGTAGCATTTGAACTGAAGGGAGATAGAATTTCAAATGCTGAGGGGGTAGCGCAGGATGTGCTTTGACAGGATGGTAAGACAAACTGTGTTTTTTTGCTAAAATCAAGTTTTTTTAACGTGTTTTTCGTTAATTTAGATTAGAATATGATGTTCTGAGCCCATTCTAATTTAGCTTACTTTTATGTATAAAAAATTCTTTAAACCTGAGGGGCTAGGTCAGTCTGTCAGGTGATACATGTTACAGTTCATGCGCCGAAGGGGTTTCTGTGGTCTGACCCCAAACTCTAGCGGAGTGGGTTCTTTTGGGTACCAAGAAACCCTAAAAATCGCAATTTTGGTTTAAAAATCGCTGATTTGGTCTCAAATACAGCTGAAAAGAACTGTTTTATGGGCGATTTTAACAATTTTACTGTCAGCAATTTTTGAGGGGGGGGTCGGAAAAATCGTCTCGGAGGGGTCTGGCCTAAGTCGAGTCGGGCAGACCCCCGGACCCCAGTTACATGTATGCCCTTTTCCCGTCATGTCTGGTTGACGACACTCTATTTTTACCTCATCTAACCGATTTTCAGTTCATTGAAGTCGCTGATCGAAAAGCCGCCGATTACAGGCCGGGAAATAATGCCTCTCTCTACCAACGCTTTGGCCGGGTTCAAGCTCAACCCTGGACCGGTAAGAAATTAAAAGTAACTGGGGGTCTGCCACCCACCCGACTTAGGCCAGACCCCCGGATGATAACCCCCTGAAACGATTTTTCTGGGCAAGTAATTTTTAAGCAAATTTCTATCACAAAAATTGCCAAAATCGCTTGTAAAACATCACTTTTTTATCTGTATTTCAGCCGAAATTTGCAATTTTTCGACTTTTGAACGTTTTTAGTGTCCCATCCCAAAATTTGGGCTCAGACCCCCGGGCCGGCGCCAGATCCCCTCCCCAATTCGGCGGATGACCTGTTGTTACATGTATGATTAATAGCGTCTGGTGTCATTTAAACGGCGTTTTTTTCATTTTTTGCAAATATTCGCTGAACAATCTGGTGAATGTCTGCTAGAACCAGCAGAGTTATGTGCTAAAATTTTTGGCCACAGACTGACCGAGTATTGAGAAAACGGAGGTTTGTCCTAAAGTCTTTTTTTTCAGATCTTTTTTATTAAAAATAACTGATTCTCTGGAAATTCTGCCTTCTATCAAGACTGTCAATCTCGACTTGGTGCATCAAACTTTAATTTAAGTTTAACGGTTTGGCAGATATTCTTCAGATTGCAGCTCATTTGGCTGCGGTTTGCGGAAATGAAAGTAAAAAAGAGAAGTTTGACCTTTTCTATATACGGAGTCTGTCATACATGTAACAGGTCATCCGCCGAAGGGGGAGGGGGTTGGGGGTCTAGCACCGGCCCGGGGGTCTGAGCCCAAATTTTGAAAGAAGGTTTTGCGCTAAAAAACGCTTAAAATCGAAAAAAGCGCAATTTTTAGGCAAAAAATCTTCAAAAATCGCTAATTTGGGCTGAAATGCATAAAAAAAGTGCTGTTTTACAAGCGATTTTGGCAATTTTTTGTCTGAAATTGTAAAAAAAATCGCAAAAATTTGCTCAACAAATTACTTGCCAGAAAAATTGGAGGGGGGCCGGAAAAATCGTCTCGGGGGAAGAGAGGGTCCCCATACGGGGGATCTGGCCTAAGTCGGGGGGGGGGGGGCAGGCTCCAGACCACCCTGTTATATGTATGAGGTCTGTCAAAAAACAACCTATCAGACTGTAGCTGACTTTTGCTGTAGCAAGCAACCGTGAATCTCAGCCGTTTTGGATGAATCTTTTTAATGAATCAGAAATGCATTCTTGAAAGGTTGATGTATGTACAGTAATTATGGACCCTCAAGATTTTGGTCTTGGATAATGACAAAAGTTAATGTGGTATTATGTCCAGTCTATATCAGATTCAGTCTGCTTTTCTTTCTGCGTCCAAACGTACCAACCATCTTTATATTGACTTGATATTTGGTAGTCAAACGATTAAATGAAAGTAGGCTGGTCGAACACTTTCCAAAACCAGATTTTTAGCTTTTCGTCAATTTTCTTTTTCACTAACCCTGTAGGTTCAAAAATTACACAATTTCGCGTATTCTTTTTTCACGCTACCTAGGTACCCTAGCCTTCTTTTTGTGCCCTAGGTACCGGTACCATATATGGTCTCTGTACCATAAACGGCGTTAAGTGCCTGACTCTATTTGGCTAACGTATCGGTTAGAGGCCATGAGAAAGAATTTGCGTTTCTTTTTGGGACGCCCAGCCCAGATGCACTACTAAACCTGTGCACTTTCAGTTGCCGGAAGCGTACAGAATATTCAACGATGGTGGGTTGACCAGCGAAGAGAAAGAAGAGAGAAGGGATCGGCGTAAAGAAAAACGCAAGCGAACATTGGAGGAGTCTGAGAAAGACGGTGACACTTGCAGACATGATGTGTTAGTGAAAAAAGAGCTCAGCAGATTTTTTGCCGTAGCAACCGTAAAACTCAACCGATTTGAATTAATCTTTCTTTGAATGAAAGATATTTTAAGAGCCTCAAAGTCAAAACAATAATTTTGGCGATCAACAGGATTCCGTTAAACTTCATGACACAGTGTTGGCCAAAATAGGCCGACTGGCCGTTTTTGGAGTATTCATAATAATTTTTAATGACCGCCATTCTGTCAGTTTTGAACCGAAGGAAAAGATTTTTGGCACGGTTTTTATTACTATTTGTTAAGAGTAAGTTTTGGCCAAGTCCTAGTCTGCTAGCCTTCTGTAGCCTGGAGTTATGCCCTTCCGAACTCAACCGACCCGAATTGTCAGACGTCAATTTTGAACATAAATATCTCACGAAGCCTTTATCGAATCTTTCCCAAATTTTGCAGGTTAACCAATTTTTATATGTACTTCACAAACTCAAGAGATCAGCTTTCTAGCACTGTCGGTTAAAATCTGGCGGACTTTTAGTTTCAGTCAAGTTGAAAAATTAGCATTCTCAAAAATGAGGGTGTTATCCCTTGTAGAGAAAGCGGGCTTATACGATTAGGGCGGTCGCGCATTAGAATCGCCTCAACTAAGGCAACACAATGAACACCTAAATTAAGCCATACAACTGTGCTTTATGTTTAGAGGGAGTTCACCACCCTCTGTCTTGACAATACTAATTTTTCACCTTGACTGAAAGTAAAAAAATCCGCCAGATTTAACCGGTTGTGCTAGAAAGCTGAGCTCTTCAGATTCTTCAGTCCATATAAAGATTGGTTAACCTTCAAAATTTGGGAAAGGATTCTATGAAGGGTTCGTGAGATATTTACGTTCAAAATTGACGTCTGAAAATTACGTTTTTAGTTTCTGAAAAGTTGTTGTCTGTTGTAGAAACGGACAACGAGAGAAAGATGAAGAAGAAGAAGAAGGGCAAACGGAAACGGAAAGAAGGGGAGAAGGAGAAGAAGAAAAAGGTCCCGTTGATTTTCTAAATATTCTTTGAACTCTTTCCACAAAATACCGACTTGCTTTTGAAAGAGTCAACAGGAAGTATGCACTCTGTTTTTGGCCACATATCTGCTTAATTTGTGCGTATTTTATCTAACATTCTTGTACGTGGCTTCAAAGTGCCTTTTGGGGACAACCAACTGGCGCGCAAAGTATCTGAATGAACATAATAAATTATATTAATAAGTATTTATAATCATTTTCACTTCACGCTGTGCCTGCACCCCTTGAAAGGCTCCTATTCCCAGTTAAGTCTTTTCTCATTTACAGTCTTTATCATACATGGGCCGGAAGAATCCGGAGGGGGGTAAGGGGGTTGGAGACCTCAGGGGGGGAGGGGTCCCCCGAAAAAAGGTAAAAAAACGCCTATTTTGCCTTAAATAAGCGAAAATTTCCTCCCTCCAGGAGGGGGTGGGGGAGGGGGGTATGGCCGGCCGAGTGGGGTATGCCCCCTTTACCCCCCAGCCCATGTATGGTCTTTATGTAATAGAATCTGGCATTCATGTAACAGCTCATCTGCCGAAGGGTTGGTCTGTCTGAGCCCAATTATTTCGGCTAAAAATCGCTGATTTGGCATGAAATACAGCTAAAAATTGCTGTTTTGCAGACAATTTTTGGAATTTTTGTCTGAAATTGTAAAAAAAATTGCAAAAATTTGCTCAAAAATTACTTGCCAGCAAAATCGGAGGGATCGTCTCGGGGGGTCCCATCCGGGGGGTCTGGCCTAAGTCGGGTGGGGTGGCAGACCCCCTGTTACATGTATGTTTTAAGCTGCCAAACAGCGTTTTAGAGCTAAAAACAAACAAAAAATGACAAAAATGGCTTCCAAAAAGCGCGATTTCTCTTAAATATCAGCAGTGGAAACGCCAAATTCGGTTTCCAAAGGCTTTTCAAGCGAATTTTGGGCTAACAATTTGTGATTTCTGAGCCAGTTTGTTAGTACTGGGAATCACTAAACTGGTACTTGTATTTTTGGGTTGGGGGGGGTGGTCCCTTAAGGTGGGTTCACATAGTCGGTCGGCGTCGGCAACGCCATCGGCAAAATATCGGGGCCGAGCGTCGGTATAGCGGTGGAGAAAAACTGGGTTAAAACGCAATTCACATAGTCTCTTGTCGGCATCTGGAACCGGCCGGTCTACCTGATAATTACGGTATTTTGACGGCCCAAAAGTCTGAGTCATTTGCGCTGTACCGGTGACAGAATTGGCCGCTCTATGAGCTCCAACAGGCGTAAAGCCGCGGCAGTGTTGTGGATTTATCTACGGAGACATCTTTGCGAAATTTTTCTGAATCGAAAAGCCTAAGTTTGATTTCGGTGCTTTTGGCTCAGAGGGTGACAGCTCGATTTTCGCCTCTCGATTTCACAGAGAGCGCAGAGAAAAATAATATGCATGCAGTGACTATCTGCTTTTTCCTTGAAAACGGTTTATCTACAGCTGTTAAAGTGTTCTGGCCAGTGCCGCTGTGTGATTAGCGCCTGTCCATCCCCGACCGACCGCGCCTATGTGAACCGGCCGCATGCTCAGCGCACTGTTTAATTGGTCGGGAACGCTTGGCGGCCATAAAAGGTTGTAAATCGCGTCGTGGCGATTTGGGATTTGGGCAAATCATCGGCAAGTCTTTAGCCGTCTGGAACGGCTCCAGACGCACTACAGACTATGTGAACTGCTGCATGCTTATGTGTGTACTCAAATTGGGGTCGATTTCACGAGTTGCCGCGCTGCCGACGCCGACCGACTATGTGAACCCACCTTTAACCTCTCTCTGGGGTGATTGGCCCCCAAAGTACAAGTATGGTTCCAGCTTAGGCTTAGGCTTGCTCAGGATTCGGTTCATTCGGAGTCTATGCAGATTTAGACTTGAAGGTTCCAGTTTTTGCTTAGGTTCAAGCTCAGACTTACAGTAGGTTTGGTTAGTGGCCTTAGTGCATACCTAAAGTCTGTTCAAAAATCTTTGGCGCTGGGTACATCCCGTAGTGTCCCGAATTTATGCATGGTGTGAACCCCATACATGTATATATGGATCTGTTCTTCTCATCAACGAGACTACTATACTGTTGTCGAAATTTGCATATTGAACTTCAGTTAGAAGCAAGAAGCCTGACAAAAAAATCGACTTTTTTGGCAAAGCGCCAATTTTTCTGCCGATACCAGATTCGCTTTCTCCAACCTTCAGGCATCTCGAAAATACTACCATACATACATGTAACAGCTCCGGGCCGACCTGGGGGGAGGGGGGTAGGGGGGGGTTTCCTCAGGTGGGGGGTCGCGGGGGGGTTTCGCCCAGGTGGGGGTCCCAAATTTCAAAAAGCTCCAAAACGCCCAGAAATGCGTTTTTAGCACGTTTTTTTTAGTAAGGACGCTAAAAATCGCTATTTTAAGCTGCCAAATAGCGTTTTAAAGCTAAGAACAAGCAAAAAATGACAAAAAGAGCTTCCAAAAACACCGATTTTTCTTAAATATCAGCAGTGGAAACGCCAAATTCGGTTTCCAAAGGCTTTTCAAGTGAATTTTAGGCTAAAAATTAGTGATTTCTGACCCAGTTTGTTAATACTGGAGCCACTACCACCACTTGTATTTTTTGGTCAGGGGGAGGGGTCCCTTAACCTGTCTCGGGGGGGGGGGGGTGAGGGGGGGTTGGCCTTTCCAGCAGGGGGGTAACCCCCCAACCCCCCTAGTACATGTATGCTACCATAAATGGGTCTACGATCAACCCTACCAAAGTTACACTCGATTTTCTAACGCCGACAAGCGGTCAAAATTTTGTTCTCCCATAGTTAAGCACAAAAATTCATTCAAGATCGAACACATGGGGGTTTTTTCCTCCAATCAATTTCAGCTTCACGGTTCTATGTTATTTCGGACATGCTGAATCCAGCGGCCGCATTGGTTTTGCTCTACGGCTTTGATTTCTGCTAGAAATTTGACCTCGAAGTTAGGGTGTCCACCGAAATTTCATGAACAGCCTTACCCAACGTATCTTGCGTGTCCCTGGTCCAAACCCCATACATGTATATATGGATCTGTTCCTCTCATCAACGATATTACTATACTGTTCTCGAAATTTGCATATTGTACTTTAGTTAGAAGAAGGAGGTCTGACAAAAAAATCGACTTTTTTGGCAAAGCGCCAATTTTCATGGCGATACCAGATTCAGATTCCCCAGTCTTCAAGCATCTCAAAAATACTACCATATGGGTCTACGATCAACCCTACCAAAGTTACACTCGATTTTCTAACGCCGACAAGTGGTCAAAATTTTGCTCTCCCATAGTTAAGCACAAAAATTCATTCAAGATCGAACACATGGGTTTTTTTCCTCCAACCAATTTCAGCTTCACGGTTCTATATTATTTCGAACATGATGAATCCAGCGGTCACATTGTTTTTGCTCTACCACTTTCATTTTTGCTAGAAATTTGACCTCGAAGTTAGGGTGTCCACCTGAATTTTAGAAAGTGTTGTTGTCTTGTCGGCATTAGAAAATCGACTGTAACTCTGGTAGAGTTGATCGTAGGCCCATATATGGTAGTTTTTTCGAGATGCATGAAGGTTGAGGAATCCGAATCTGGTATCGGCACAAAAATTGGCGCTTTGCCAAAAAAGTCGATTTTTTTGTCAGGCCCCTTTCTTCTAAGCAAAGTACAATATGCAAATTTCAAGAACAGTATAGTAATCTCGTTGATGACAGGAACAGATCCATATGTACATGTATGGGGTTTTGACCAGGGCCACACAAGATACGTTAGGTAAGGCTTTTCATGAAATTCAGGTGTACACCCTAACATCGAGGTCAAATTTCTAGCAAAAATCAAAGTCGTAGAGCAAAACCAATGCGACCGCTGGATTCAGCATGTCCGAAATAATATAGAACCGTGAAGCTGAAATTGGTTGGAAGAAAAAAAACCCCATGTGTCCGATCTTGAATGAATTTTTGTGCTTAACTATGGGAGAACAAAATTTTGACCGCTTGTCGGCGTTAGAAAATCGAGTGTAACTTTGGTAGGGTTGATCGTAGACCTATATATGGTACATACATGTACTAGGGGGGTTTGGGGGGGGTTACCCCCCCCCTGCTGGAAAGGCCAAACCCCCCCCCCTCACACACCCCCCCCCACCCCCCCCCCCGAGTCAGGTTAAGGGACCCCTCCCCCCGACCAAAAAATACAAGTCGTGGTAGTGGCTCCAGTATTAACAAACTGGGTCAGAAATCACTAATTTTTAGCCTAAAATTCACTTGAAAAGCCTTTGGAAACCGAATTTGGCGTTTCCACTGCTGATATTGAAGAAAAATCGGTGTTTTTGGAAGCTCTTTTTGTCATTTTTTGCTTGTTTTTAGCTTTAAAACGCTATTTGGCAGCTTAAAATAGCGATTTTTAGCGTCCTTTTTGAAAAAAACGTGCTAAAAACGCATTTCTAGGCGTTTTGGAGCTTCTTGAAATTTCGGACCCCCCACCTGGGCGAAACCCCCCCTCGACCCCCCACCTGAGGAAACCCCCCCCCTACCCCCCCTCCCCCCAGGTCGGCCCGGAGCTGTTACATGTATCATATGCTAGTATTTTCGAGATGCCTGAAGGTTGGAGAATGCGAATCTGGTATCGGCAGAAAAATTGGTGCTTTACCAAAAATGTCGATTTTTTTGTCAGGTTCTTGCTTCTAACTGAAGTTCAATATGCAAATTTCGACAACAGTATAGTAGTCTCGTTGATGAGAAGAACAGATCCATATATACATGTATGGGGTTCACACCACGCATAAATTCCGGACACTGCCGGATGTACCCAGCGCCAAAGATTTTTGAACAGACTTTAGTTGTTCAAGCTTTGACATAGAATCAGGCTCAGAATTAGCAGTTAGTAGGTTGCTCAAGCTCAAGTTGTGATTATGTTGTTGTAGATATTTTGCGCGCCAGTTAAAGTACCTTTCAAAATAGAGCGCATTCTGTGCTTTTTGCGAATAACTCCTTATGGAAGCGTCGGAGCGCGTTTTGCCTCGACCAAAGTTGTAGAGGGGCCAGAGCTCTGTACTCTCCCTTAACCTAATCAGCGCAACGTTCCGTTGTAACGCTAATTTGCGCAAGGGAAAAAATCGGCTTTTTCTATAGTTGGGCTGAATGCGATTTTTTAGCGAATCATAATCTAGAGACCATGGGGATTTCCAAAATGTATTCATAGTGATTCTAAGTCAAACGGTTCCAGAGATATACACCGTCAAAGGAGACCGAAGATGCGAAAAATGGCCGTTTTTTGGCGATTTTTTGAAGATTTCTGGGGGGATTGAAATATCTCGGGAGCAGCTCAACCGATTTGGCTGAAAATTCACATATATTGTGCAAAATTTTGTTTTACTTCGATTGAGAAACATAAGAACGCTGAAAAATTGACACTGATACCGTAATCCCGGTTTTTCCAAGATTAGGTCATTTGATTTTTTCTCTGGTTGTATGTAGTAGTTTAAGCCCTTCACTGTGGTTAAAAATGTGCTTTTAAGTGTTTTGAATCGATCTCAGGCCTTTCTCAAGCCATTCGGTTACTGTAGTGTGTGGTTCTGGCACGAAAATAACTTTTTGTCAATTTACATTGTTCCTGCGACAAAGAAATACCCTATAGAGTAGGCACTAAAGGTTTTCATGGTCAGGGAATCCATTGCTGGCATAAACATCATCGCTGGGTTACTGTATTTTGAGGTCCCGACGAGAAAATTGTTATTTTTTTACTATTTGGGTGTTTCTGTTGCAGGGGAAAAGCTGGATAAAGTAGGTAATCAAACTTATGAGTTTGTATATTAGTTCCAGGACAACAATATACAGTAATCCAGTAAGATTGGCTATGCCCTGAATGAATTCTCTGATGCCGAAGGCCTTTCGTGGTTGTCAATTCATCGTTTCCCTGCAACAGGAACACCCAAACAGCAAAAAATAACAATTTTCTCGTCAGGACCTCAAAATACAGTAACCCAGCGATGATGGTTATGTCAGAAATAGATTCCCAACCCATGAAAACCTTTATTGTCTACTCTATAGAGCGTTTCTTTGCACCAGGCATGCATAAACGCAAAATAACAATTTTCGTGTTGGGGCCTCAAAATACAGTATTCCAATGATTATAGTTATGTCAGCAATGGATTCCCTGACAATGAAAACCCTTAGTGCCTTCTCTATCGGGCATCTCTTTGCCGCAGGAACAATGTAAATTGCCAAAAAGTTATTTTCGTGCCAGGACCACATATTGCAGTACCCGAATGGCTTTAGAAAGGCCTGAGATCGTAGATGAGATTCAAAGCACTTAAAGTACATTTTTAACCACAGTGGAGGCATGCATGAGCCGGAAAAATCCGGAGTGGGTCTGTAGATCTCAGGGTAGTGTTGTTAGGCTCTTTTTTTAAAAAAAGGCTTTTTTTAAGAAAAAAAGCTTTTTTGAAGGCCCATTTCGAAAATTTTTTATTTTATTCACAGTATGGAAATTTTGGGGGGAAATCGCTGAATTTAGCCTCAGATATACATTAGCAGTGCAGTTCTATCAATTTCTTGCCTATTCTAAGCCTAAAAATAGGGTTTGAAGGGCAGCAGCCACTCTGTGAGCAATGCTGCAGGTAGAATGTCGACTCTCAGGCTGTAACACTATGTTTGAACCAAAGTATCAGCTTTTGTATTTAAAGTTGCTTCTGATGCATCCTTGCATCTCCTACAAGCTATATCTCATGCTAGGAAAAAATTTTGAAAAAAAAATTCGAAATGAAAAATTTTCATAAAAAAGCTTTTCTTTTGGCTTTCAAAAAAAATTTTTTTTTACAACTCTATCTCAGGGGGTCTCAAAAAAGTCCAAAAAACACCTATTTTGTCTTAAATAAGCGAAAATTTTCTCCCTCAAATTGTCTTCGCCTTAAATAAGCGAAAAAAGGGAGGCGGTGGGCGAGGGGGGTATGGCCGGCCGAGGGGGAGGGTAAACCCCCTTTATCCCCGCCCATGTATGAGTGGAGGGCTTAAATTACTACATACAACCAGAGAAAAAATCAAATGACCTAATCTTGGAAAAAACGGGATTACGGTATCAGGGTCAACTTTACAACGTTCATGTGTGTCTCAATCCGTGTAAAACTAAATTTGACACCATATACGTGAATTTCAGCCAAATCGGTCAAGCTGCTCCCGAGGTATTTCAATCCCTCCAGAATTCTGAAAATAGCGAAAAACGGCCACTTTTCCATTTTCGGTCAAATTTGACGGTGTATATCTCTGGAACCGTTTGACCTAGAATCAATATGAATACATTTTTTAAATAAACCTGGTCTCTAGATTCTGATGCACTAAAAAATCGCATTCAGCCCAACTACAGAAAAAGCCGATTTTTTCCCTTGCGCAAATTAGCGTTACAACGGAACGTTGCGCTGATTAGGTTACACTACAGTACAGAGCTCTGGCCCCTCTACAACTTCGGTTATGACACAAAAACCGCTTCAACGCTTCCATAAGGAGTTATTCGCAAAAAACACAGAATGCACTCTATTTTGAAATGTACTTTAGGTAGTCCCTTTTTGGAGTATCAACGGAACGGACACCTTTATTATACAGTACAGACTGGAAAAAAATTTTCCCATCGATTTTTGGCGATTCGCAACTTCCAATTACATTTGAAACATTCCAATCACTCAAACCAACTAAATCTGTCTTTCAGGCCAGAAGCCCGTAACCGATCTGAAGCACTGTTGTGATCTGTATGTGAATTGTTGTCTCGCTTTTTCCAGGTATGTAGTTAGTAAAAGACAGGCTTTTTAAACCGTTTGTCCGTCAGCCACTTAACGCCGTTTATGGCACCGACACCCACCACCTAGGCTAGTGGCACCATATACAGTGCTGCTACCGTCGCATTGGTACTGGTACCGGTACCACATATGGTGCCACTCTGTTCAGATTTCGTGCCGATATGGTAGTGGTATGGTACCGACACCCATGGCCACGAGTAGGGCTACCATATATGGTATCACCACAGTTCCCGAACGTGGGGGTACCATAGTACAGGGTGTCTCAAAAAAATGATCACATTTCTTTTTGCTGCCATTTCCGTAAATTTTGACCAAATAGGCTGAAATTTGGACCATAGGTGCCAAAAGTCGGGCAATTTTATGTGTTAAAGTTTGGTGCACTAGGCTTGACTCAATCCCGAGAAATTTCAAAAAAAGTGAAATTTGGTAATTTCAATAGTGAAAGGCGGTCACCGAAAAATGGAAACTTTTCCTATATCTTTTCTAATTTTTGACGGAATTGGATGAAATTTGGAGTGTAAACACAGAAGTTCAGGGTAATTCGTGTGAAAAAAGTTGACGCATGAACTCCAACGCTATCGTTAGAGTTTAGGCGATAATGTAATGTAACATTTTTTCGGTGACCGGCTTTTGGTATTGAAATTACCAATTTCACTTTTTTTGAAATTTCTCGAGAATTGGTCAAGCCTAGTGCACCAAATTTTAACACATAAAATTGCCCGAGTTTGGGCACCTATGGTCCACATTTCAGCCTATTTGGTCAAAATTTGCGGAAATGGCAGTGAAAAGAAATGTGATCATTTTTTCGGTGACCGGCTTTCACTATTGATTTAACAAATTTCACTTTTTTTTAAATTTCTCGGGAATGAGTCAAGCCTATTGCACCAAACTTTAACACATAAAATTGCCCGAGTTTTGGCACCTATGGTCCAAATTTCAGCCTATTTAGTCAAAATTTGCGGAAATGGCAGTAAAAAGAAATGTGATCATTTTTTTTTGAGACACCCTGTATCTATCTCCCTGTCGCAGACCACTAAATCTCGGCCCGCGCAAATGGTACATTCGATGGCAGCACTCGGAAATTGTCCCGCAGAACAGTCAACAGTCTGCAGTGAGGCACAGAATCAAACGCCTTTCAAACATCAAAGAATACTCCCAGTACTTGGGTGCGCTGGGAATGGGAATGGCGTCTGCACAGGTCCAGTCCAGAACACAGCGGATTCAAATAGGAAAAGCGCAGCGCAAAGTGTGAAGAACCTGGCATTTAGGTTCCGATAAACTTAGCTGCCACTTTCTAGACCACTCAAATACTCTTTCCAAGTCTTGTTGCAGTATACCAGGATCAGTTTCAGGGTTTACCAGCGTTTTGTATAGCTTAACATCATCTGAAAATAATTTTACTTTACAGCCAAGAACATTATCTATGATATCGTCGATATAAATTAGAAAAAGAATTGGACCAAGGACAGTACCCTGTGGGACGGAGCTAATAACTGGTACAGAGTTTGACACTGTGGCATTAACAAAAACTTTTTGAGTCCTCCCTGTTAAAAAGGATTTAATCCATCGTAAAAGGTTCCCAGCTACCCCATATTGTTCCAGTTTAAACAATAACTTTTAATGTGAAACCGAGTCAAATGCTTTAGCAAAATCTAAATAAATGACATCGACATCATAGCGTTTATCCAAAGAATTTATCCAGTCATTTAAACACTCCAGATTTTGCGAAACCGTGGACCTATTAGACCTAAACCTATGTTGAGCCCGAGATAAAGTGTTTGAGAAAAAGCCTAATAGGACCTTCCGCACTAGTCTCTCTAAAACTTTGCAAACGTATGATGTCAACGAAACGGGTCGGTAGTTAGAAGGTTGAGAATTTAACGCTTTCTTAAATATTGGACATACCAAAGCAGGTTTCCAATCATCCGGTAATTCACTGCTAGCGTGTGGCTAGCGTCCGAATTAGGACAACTACAGCCTCGCGCAGCATAGGCACAGTAACTCGGTCCACTCCAGCAGTGTTGCAGAGTGGAATGCGAGCAAGTTCGTCCTGCAAAAAGTCCTCTGAGCACAAGAACTCAGGCTCAACTACTGATGGAGGGGCAAAGTCGGGAAGCGCATCGTGGTCACGGTACCGCTGCTGATCGCAGAAGTCAGCAATGGCATTCGCTTTTTGACTGTCTGTGCAAGGCAAGAGAGCCGTTGCTGAGCCATCATACCTAGTTCTGGGACCTGCTGCTTCACACCGCCAGTAACAGTTTTTATGGCTTTCCACAAGTCAGATGGAGTTAGTTAGACAGTTCCCAAACAGCTCAGAATAGTGAGAGAATTTAGCACGATGCACTTCCTTCCTCACTTTGCATCGCAACTCGCGGGCTGTCCTTGCTTTTTGGACATTTGTGGGGTCTCGGTCTGAAGCACGGATGGCGTTGTTCGTAGACCGGATCAGTTGCAAAAGGGCTTTCCGAACCCATGGAGTCGGAGTGTCTAGGTTGGTCTTCAACTTCTTCAGCGGAATGTTCTTTTTAGGCCGCAGAGATCAGCACAGAGCTAACCGAAGCAGCCGACTCTTCAATAGAGTGTTCGTTCACAGCCTCCAGTCCATCTAGCACAGTTGATCGAAAGCCATCCCACCCAATCGGCTCGTTTGTAAAGTCAAATGCGTCGGGTGACAAAGCGCTTTGCAGGCTTTTGTAGGAGAATCAAGCCCCACAATCCGGTGGTAGTTCTTGATTGCATCTCCGATCCGACTCTGCAGTGGAGTTCGGGCCAGTCTGCAGGAACAAACAGGTGATCAATCAGCGTTGCGGAATTACAGTAGGTATATTATGATTCGGCTCTCTAATCCGCTGTCGCGTTGTTGGTTCAGTGGTTAGCTCGCTGTCTTGAGTCACGGCGGCCCCTGCTTCTCTATCGGTTGCAGTGGGTTCGAAACCAGTTTGACTGGAATTAGACTTACTGTAGCAAAGCCCAACCCAGGCCACCGAAAGCTGGTGACAGCGAGTAGGTAAAATGGGAACCGACTGGATCTGCCGTTGCACCGAAGCCGCTCCACAAAGCATGCCGCGTTGGAGAAGATCTACGATGTCAGAAGCTGTCAGAGAAACCAACTATGCCGGAGCCCTCTGGAGTATTGGGCACCAGCGTGTCTGTCTCTGTCTCTGTCTCTAGGTCTGTCTGTCTGTCTGTCTGTCTGTCTGTCTGTCTGTCTGTCTGTCTGTCTGTCTGTCTGTCTGTCTGTCTGTCTGTCTGTCTGTCTGTCTGTCTGTCTGTCTGTCTGTCTGTCGTGTCTGTCGTGTCTGTCGTGTCTGTCTGTCTGTCTGTCTGTCGTGTCTGTCGTGTCTGTCTGTCGTGTCTGTCGTGTCTGTCTGTCTGTCTGTCTGTCTGTCTGTCTGTCTGTCTGTCTGTCTGTCTGTCTGTCTGTCTGTCGTGTCGTGTCTGTCGTGTCTGTCTGTCTGTCTGTCTGTCTGTCTGTCTGTCTGTCTGTCTGTCTGTCTGTCTGTCTGTCTGTCTGTCTGTCTGTCTGTCTGTCTGTCGCTCCAACCAACCAACCATTGCCTATCCTCTGGTATACCATTATTTTCTGCTTCAATTATCAACTATTACTATTGCATGCTTGCTTTCCCGATTGCTGTGTGTGTGCAGCCGTTTCCCAATTGTTACTTTGTTGTTATTCCCAAATAAAGGAAAACATCCCAATATCAACAACTTCTGTTCCTGAACTACCGCCAAACCATGCCTATCTGTCACTGAAAGACTTGATTATGGACTGTCTAGACAGACCAGTTTTTAAAAAGAAAAACTTTCCTTTCTCGCTGCCGTCTGTCAGTTGCACTTTGCACATCTCTCTCCAACAGTGGCTTTTTAGAATGATGTTGTTCAAGACATTTTTCCTTCTTTCACTAGGTATGAGTTATATAGTCTACTAGGTAGATTTACAATGTACTAGAGTTAGAGTATCGTGTCTTTTAGCCACTGTGGTATCATGCCAACTGGCCAAACTGGCACACTTATTTGGAGTTGCAAAATTCGCAGTAGCAAAGGAAGACGACCAAGTTTCCTGCAACATAGCTAAATTCAAGCGCTGCAATTCGGCCACTGTCAGAGCGCTAGGCATGAAGTCAGAGCCACAAAGCGCCCACGAGTTCGGTGTCTTTCTGCAAAACTTAATTCTGCATCAACATCAAGCCGGATTCACGAAAATTTGCAAGTCCGTTTTACACTATGTAAAATTTAGTGCCGGTTTTGCGAAGAAAAGCCACATTTAGCCATCTTTTTGAAATTGCACAGTTAGTTCGGTTTTAGCTAGAGAGGTGCCCAGTTATTTCGCAACAGCTAAATTTTACCTTCTACAAACCAATAAAATCCTCACACCGTCGCAGCGGAACCAACACCAAATGTAGACAACCGAAACAGCAAATGTGCAAAGCAGAATTAAAAAAACCCATAATCTCAATTTCGCAACAGCAACACCTCCAAGCAGACAAACCGATCCAAATGTCAATCACTACATCACGTCACTCGATGGCGACAGACAAAAAACCAATTACCGACCGCCACAATCACGCCCTAACAATCGCAACCAATCACCATCGAAGCCAATCACAGCGACTTTATTGACAGACAACACAATTGGCTAAACGACAAAACTAAATCGCATCCCCGCCCGCCCCCATCCAATCAGTGCTCGTCGACACCACTTACCCCTTCGTAGAAAATTAAACCACGCCCACTAAAAACTTATAATGTCTCTCGAGCAATACAGCAAATGCAACAACCGTCGTTTTTTAGCCAAACAGAGGCCGCACCTGTCCGCTCGAACTGATGAAGCCGGATTTTCGATTTTCGCCATAAATAGCAATCGTTTTTCAAAAGATGACTAACACCCCTTTTTGGATCGCAATATACGCACGCTATACGTCGCATAAAATAATTAAAGAAAATGTTTTTTAAATAAAACGTGGGGTGTTGCCGCTGCCCCGCTTACACGATTATGTTATATCCAACAGCAATACCAATCATTTCTGCAAGTTTCAGAGCCATAATCTTTGCATTACCGAATCATTCAGCTTTCTGCTCATAAAACCACAGTACGCGTTAGAGTTTTGGCACCAAACTTAAACAATATCTATCAATTTTTGCTGAAAATCTGAGCCAAATCCCTATAGATCTGACCGAGAACGAACCATACTGTACTGTATGTTACCATAGAATACATGGTAGATATTGCAGACAAGTGGTTAAGTACGGTCGTTGCATCAACGACGATCTCCAGCTAAAGGCTTGTCTATCGATTTCCAATTTGGTCAAGATGGGCCTGAACGAGCAGGACGCAGAAGTCTGCAGGGTGATATTTAACGAGGCGCAGTTCCAATGCACCAAAGGCTACAATGGTTTGTTTCTCTTGCATACGTTACGTACATATCTGATTATTCAGTGATCATCAAGAACTGGAACTGCATGAATGATACCCAACTAAAATCGAAGAAGGAGCTTCACCAATGCGAGACTGAGTTTGGAACCAAAAAACAAAAGCACCCTGACAGAGTCTGTTGGTACTGTAAATTGTTTTTTCTGTACCCTATCAATATGTTAGCCTTTCGCGTTCGCCGGTCCGGCGGGCTTATAGCTTGGCAGTTTGCAGCTACGGGCAAGAGTGGCTGGAGTGTCTGAGCGCTCCTTTTACAAGAAACTGCGGCAAGAAAGTGGGTGAGGTATTGTGCGAGGTGATGAAGATTTCGACCGCGCTAGATCCTCAGTTGAAGACGTGTGAGCTGAGCTGTGGTGAGTATACACACATTTACCATACACAAAAATACACATGCAATGTGTATTGTATACTCGTACACATACAGTATACAGTGTACAGGGTCCGCCAAAAAAACAACCCAGCAGCTGTTTCGCTGTAGTAACCGCAAATCTCAACCGATTTGAATGAATCGTTTTTAAATGAAAGATAAAGAAATTCTTGAAAGACTGCTGAAATTTTCATTAACGTACTCTGCTTAGTTTCTGAGATATTGGCTCTCAAAAACAAAACAGTGATTTTGGCAGTGAACAAGAGCGATTTTCTGTTATTCCACTGCACTTCGTAATAAAACGGATTCCTGATACTGCTAAATGTTATTGGAGGCTTTACTGGTGACACAGAAACTCGGTTTACTTCAACAGTAAAGTATCATTAGCCTCCAGCAGTAGTAATCTGCTTTATTATGAAGTGCAACGGAATCGCTCTTGTTCTTTGCCAAAATCAGTTTCGACTTTGAGGGCAAATATCTCGAGAACTAAGCAGTGAATCTCAATAAAAATTGCACCAATCTTTGAAGAATTTATCAATCTTTCTTTCAAAAGAGGATTCATTCAAATCGGTTGAGATTCATGGTTGCAAAACTAAAAAAAATCTGCCGGGTTGTTCTTTATCACTCTTGTTCATTGCCAAAATCTCTGTTTTGACTTTGAGGATAAATATCTCAGGAACTAAGCAAGCTATCTTAATAAACGTTACATCACTGTTTCAATAATTTATTTATCTTTCATTTAAAGCAGGATTCATTCAAATCGGTTGTGATTTGCGGTTGTTACAGCGAAAATTATGCTGGGTTGTTTTTTTGGCGGGCCCTGTACATACCAAAGAAGAGTAGTGTGCCTTCAGTTGAAAGAGTCTGAGACCGGTTTCTTTTTGTTTACGTGACCCACTTGCAGGCGCCCAACAGTTTGATCACTTTCTCAAGCCGACCGAAAAGATTGACGACCTCAACTCACTCTAGAAATTGACGTGATTCGGTCTGTTCTGGTTTCACTGCCTAGGGGTTTCGGTGCTGCTTGTTTTTTGCATATACATGTAATGCAACTGTACACCTGTACTGTAGTTAAAGATGTAGGACTTGGACAAGCTAGAAAATAAAAGTGTATTAGCACAAAACAGTGAAGCTACATAGCATCTGAGTTAAGTTAGGTGAGTTAAGACTCAGAGTAGACATGGCAAATAAAGAGGTTATCCGTTGGAATGACGCACCTCATTCAAAGTGATTTGATACGCTATATATGCCAGCTTACCTTTACAAGGGACTCTATTGGAAACTCAGTTCGTTAAATCCTTTACGGTTTTCGACGCCAATTAATCGAGTAGAGGGGTGTACAAAGTTACGTGAGGGGCGTGGAAATTTTGAACACAGACGACAGAATGTAGTATCAAATGACTGCTGACGATCTCTGGATTATTGTTTTGCACACCAACATCTAATTACTGCATGCTATATTCAGCTTTACCTCAAATACATACGTGTTTTTGGTCTCGGAACAATTCCTAAACGTGCGCACCCAAATTGTAAATCTTTAACAAACTGCATTTGCTTATAAGGTACCGGTACCATAAACGGTGTTAGGTGCCAGACTGTTTGTTGTACTATACTGTAATTCTTCAGACCGTAGACAGACCCAAACTGTTTCCAATAGAGTTCCAAGTACAGTTGGTAGGTACCGCCAAATTTCAGGTAAGTCCAGGTTCAGGTATCTCTAAAATCCAATTTCAGGTTCAGGTTCAGGTACATTTTTCAAAAGTACCCAGGTGTCAGGTTCAGGTTCAGGTACTTTCAAATAAAGACACAAATTTTCGGCTATGAGCTAAATCAATAGCGCTCCTGTTCCTTTTCTTAAGAAAACGATCCATGTTCAAAGCAATCGAAATTTACAAACTAACAATTCGACAAAAACGAGAAAAACGCATGACAACTTTTTTGTGGTATGACGGACCGATCGCCATTGTAGTAGGAAACCCCACGCACTCCACGAACGTTCATTTCAAACTCTAAGTTCCGGCATTAAGTTGAGGCTCAGGCTTACATAAGTTCTACTAGCTGACGTTTAAGCTTACCTTCAACAAACAAACTAAAGCTTAGGCTTAGGCATAGAGGGAGACAAGCTTTCATAAAAGCAATTTCCGAGGGGGGCTTTTCCCTATAATCGCCTTCATTTTTAAGTTACAGTACACGTACATTGTAAGTGCAGATAATGTGCATTAGACGCTTCACGCACACCATCTTTAAGAACAAAACTGTAGAGCGTCAAGCAATATCTGATCTAACCAATTTCAAAAGTTGACAGTACGTGCTCTTGTACCGGGAAGTTTAAATAAGAAAAACCTGAAAAGTAGGTACCGACCTAGTAGGTGTCAGGTAAGTAATTTTATTTTCAAGTAGGTTCAGGTTCAGGTTCAGGTTCACGATTTTCAGGTTAATACCCAGGTTCAGGTATACCTACCAACTGTAGTTCCAAGTTGGTATACCGAATACCAGTACATATTCAGGACTGAAGTGGTGTTACCATCACCCCCCCCCCGACTAAACTTGTGAAGAAGTTTTATCGGCAGATGACTAGTAAAACACAAAACACACACAACACAATCACTCGAAACCGACCATACACTAAGAACACACTCAAACACTCACACAAAACTACCAAACTCTTCATCACTCCCCCTCGCGGAGACGATACTGTGTCCGACAATGGAAAATCTTCAAAAAAATCGACATGACACTGTAGAAGCTGTGAAAAAGAAACTTTTTGCTATAGAAGCTAGTGTTGTTTAATACCGGATTTTTCAAATGCGTATGCGTATACGTATACGCATTCCAATTAGAAATGCGTATGAGTTTGCGTATACGCATTGCAAAAACCAATGCGTATTTTGCGTATTGCGTATGCGTAATGCGTAATCTCAGAAACATTCAGAAATTTCACTTAACAGCTTTTTTGTCTTTACATACAGTGTGCTCTTATAAGGTATCCAACTACAGGGTGTGTCAAAAAATAACAACCCAGCAGAGTTTTTGCTGTAGCAACCGCAAATCTCAACCGATTTGAATGAATCCTGCTTTAAATGAAAGATAAATAAATTCTTGAAAGACTGGTGAAGGCCCTATTAAGAGTCAGTCTCTGAACCGATCGAGTCTCATTCTTCAGACCCAAAATTGAAACTTTGGCGCAGGAAGTTGAAAGTTGGCGCACTGATACCCCTTCATGAGTTGTTAAACCACTGCAAAGGAATACCGAATTCGACGCTCCACGCTCGAGATATAAGCCCGCGAAAATCGGCTCTCTTAACTATGGGACCAAAATTTCAAACTCGCATTTCTAACTTACCAGTTGGAGTTTGAAGTTGAAAATTGTGGATTTTACGTAACTTTTTTAGTACTTTAAGATTACGCAGTCCAATTTCGCTTTTGAGTAAAAAAATTTTTTTCAACCTCCTTTGGCGCCCCATAGCTCGTCTGCAGCCCGCCCTAGTCATATCTTTTTATTTCAGATTATTGTAGCGCTATCAGTTAGCTACCTTTTGGTATAAAATACGTCGAGCCAGCTGCCCGCGTGTTTGAGAAATATGGCTTCAAATTTGAAAAACCCCTGACTTTTGCATTATTTTTTGTGCATAAAATTTCCAACTATGATTTCTAACCTACCAGTTGGAGGTTGAAGTTAAAGATTATAGTTTTTACACAACTTTTTGAGTACTTTAAGACTACGCAGTCCAATTTCGCTTTTGAGTAAAAAAATTTTCTTCGACCTCCTTTGGCGCCCCATAGCTCATCTGGAACCCGCTCTAGTCATATCTTTTTATTTCAGATTATTATAGCGCTATCAATTAGCTACGTTTTGGTGTAAAACACGTGGAGCCAGCTGCCCGCGTAGTTGAGAAATGTGGCTTCAAATTTCAAAAACCCCGAATTTTTGCATTATTTTTTGTGCGTAAAATAATGCAAAAGTCTGGAGTTCTTCAAATTTTAAGCCCTATTTATCAAAAAAGCGGCCTGCTGCCTCGACGTACTTTATACCAAAACGTAGCTAATTGATAGCGCTACAATAATCTGAAATAAAAAGATATGACTAGTGGGGGAAGCAGACGAGCTAGGGGGCGCCAAAGGAGGTTGAAAAAAATTATTTTACTCAAAAGCGAAATTGGACTGCGCAATCTTAAAGTACTCAAAAAGTTGTGTAAAGACTATAATTTTTAACTTCAAACTCCAACTGGTAGGTTAGAAATCATAGTTGGAAATTTTATGCACAAAAAATAATGCAAAAGTCTGGGGTTTTTCAACTTTGGAGCCATATTTCTCAAAAACGCGGGCAGTTGGCTCGACGTATTTTACATCAAAACGTAGCTAATTGATAGCGCTACAATAATCTGAAATAAAAAGATATGACTAGGGCGGGTTGCAGACGAGCTATGGGGCGCCAGCCAAAGGAGGCCGAAAAAAATTTTTTTCCTCAAAAGTGAAATTGGACTGCGCAATCTTAAAGTACTCAAAAAGTTGTGTAAAGACTATAATTTTTAACTTCAAACTCCAACTGGTAGGTTAGAAATCATAGTTGGAAATTTTATGCACAAAAAATAATGCAAAAGTCTGGGGTTTTTCAACTTTGGAGCCATATTTCTCAAAAACGCGGGCAGTGGGCTCGACGTATTTTATACCAAAAGGTAGCTAACTGATAGCGCTACAATAATCTGAAATAAAAAGATATGACTAGGGCGGGCTGCAGACGAGCTATGGGGCGCCAAAGGAGGTTGAAAAAAATTTTTTTCCTCAAAAGTGAAATTGGACTACGTAATCTTAAAGTACTCAAAAAGTTATGTAAAATCCTCAATTGTCAACTTCAAACTCCAACTGGTAAGTTAGAAATGCGAGTTTGAAATTTTGATCCCATAGTTAAGAGAGCCGATTTTCGCGGGCTTATATCTCGAGCGTGGAGCGTCGAATTCGGTATTCCTTTGCAGTGGTTTAACAACTCATCAAGGGGCATCAGTGCACCAACTTTCAACGTCCTGCGCCTAAGTTTCAATTTTGGGTCTGAATAGGGCAAAGGGGCAAAACTCGATCAGTTCAGAGACTGACTCTTAAGATACGATGCTTAGTTCCTGAGATATGTTCCTTCAAACTCAAAACAGAGATTTTGGCAGTGAACAAGAGCGATTCCGTTGCACTTCAGAACAAAACGGATTCCTACTGCTGAGGGGCAACAAGACTTTTACAAATGAAGTAACCAAGCATGTGCGGCACCGGAAAAACCTCGTTACGTTAGCCCTGAGCAGTAGGAATCGGTTTTATTATGAAGTGCAACAGAATAATAAAAATCGCTCTTGTTCATAGCCAAAATCTGTTTTGACTTTGAGTGCAAATATCTCAGGAACCGAGCATCATATCTTAATAAAAGCTTCACCAAACTTTCAAGAATTAATTTATCTTTCATATAAAATAGGACTCGCTGAAATCGGTTGAGATTTGCGGCTGCTACAGTAAAAAATCTGCTGGGTTGTGTTTATCACTCATTCTTCACTGCCAAAATCTCTGTTTTGATTTTGAGGGCAAATATCTCAGGAACTAAGCACGCTATCTTAATAAGCGATTCAGCAGTCTTTCAAGAATTTATTTATCTTTCATTTAAAGCAGGATTCATTCAAATCGGTTGAGATTTGCGGTTGCTACAGCAAAAAATCTGCTGGGTTGTTTTTTTTTGACGCACCCTGTATATAATCAAATTCCTGCCTTGAAATGAATTGCAAAGCAATTTTTTGAGCAAATTTTGTCGAAATTTTTACAATCTCGCGCAGAAAAATTGCCAAAATCGCCTGTAAAACAGCACTTTTTAGCTGCATTTGAGCCCAAATTCAAAGGAAATCCAAAGCTGATGGGTTCAATTCCCAGCTACGCTGTTGCTCTTGCACATGCCCAACTTTTTCACCTTCTTTCTATTTCGCGATTTTTTGCGATGTTTAGCCGAAATATTCCGATTTCTTGCGATTTTTGAGCGTTTTTAGTGCCCAACCCCACCCTAGAATTTGGGCTCAGACCCCTCCAGCCAGCGCCAGACCCTCCAACCCCCCTCCTATTCGGCAGATGACCTGCTACATGTATGGTATGTACACTACGTATGTTTTCAACAGGCAAGAGATTTTATGCGCTTTCCAACAAAATCAGTCGAATGTTCATTTCCGGAAGAAGTCTAGTAAGTAGCAATGAAACTTATAATAAAATATATGTAGATACGCAGTGGAAGCACAAACAGATAGCCTGCCCATGCAACATAACTGATGTCACCCAAACCAGTAGAAACTCTAAATTCAAGGATTTGTCGCACATTTCCTTTCCTCTTAAAATTTAGAGTCTTTTTTAAATTTTTGCAAGCTCAACTTAGTTAAAGTTTTTAATTGTCTCAGAAAATTAATGGTGCCCTCACCTCACACTAAAAACTATGTAGAATGACCATTTGACAACAATTTTAACTAAATATTTGCAAGACATTCGAAGAGGCAGCTGTATTTCAGACCCAATACGCATTACGCAAAAATATGGAAAATTTTGGCAGAATGCGTAATATAATAATATTGCGTAATGAAATTCAAATGCGTATGCGTATGCGTATAGTCATTCTGAAATGCAATGCGTACTTTGCCTAATGATATGCGTAATGCGTATACGCATGCAACAGTAATAGAAGCTGTGAAAAAGAAGCTTTTTGACAGTGAACTACCATTTTTGCAGTTGGAAACATGAATTGGGTTGAGTTGAGTTTTGCTTGTAATACATGTATATTGAGGACAAAAGCTTCCTAGGCACATAAAAAACGTCACCGATCCCCACCCACCTGCGACGTTTTCCGACGTTTAACCGACCACCCCCACCCCCTTTTTGAACGTTGTAGTTTATGGACAGCCCCTTTCCACTGCTGATATTTAAGAGAATCGGTGTTCTTGGAAGCCGTTTTATCGTTTTTACTTGTTTCTAGCTCTGACGCTATTTGGCAGCCTAAAATAGCGATTTTTAGCCTCCATACTCAGAAAAACGTGCTAGAAACGGATTTCGATGCGTTTTGGAACTTTTCGAAATTTTAGAGCCCCCTTCTGGACGAAACCGCCCCTCCTCGACGCCGGCCCGGGCCTGTCACATGTATTGTATAGTGCTAACAGAATTGTGTGGCGACGTTATCTTATCAGTACTACATACATACCTAGTTAGTCCATTATAAACACACACACACACACCAATTGAGAATTGATAAAAGAACATGGGGTGGGGTGGGCACAGGTCTAAAATTTTTTTAAATCAACATGCAAATTGTACCAAAATTGTCTGTAAAACAGCCATTTTCTATTTAGGAACACAGATTAGCGCTTTTGGTGATTTTTACCCAAAAGATATTTAGTACTCCGTCCTCCCACCCCACTTCCTTGGACGGCTGACCTGTTATATGAGTGCAACTTAGCCTAAACCTGCAGTTACAAGGATTTGGGCAAATGTGCATCAAACAGAATAGATCAAATTTATTTTGTCAATGTCACTTTAGGTATTTGGAATTGGAATTTGTGAAATCTAGAAGACTTTCTAAAAGATATACATATCTGCAATGCAAATAACTAGACTAGAGCACATTCAGTGCAATCACATCAGCAATAACAGCCTTGCACTTGTCCAAAGCCTTCCTGGTATTTTCGTTCCGATCTCCCCCCTCCATTTCCAGAGCGCTGTTGTACTGCCAGTAGTAGACATTGTAGACCATCCAGTACATTCCTATGGCCAGCATATGGTTGTACGCCTGTCGCACCTGTTCCAGACCGAAACTGGGCTCCTCTCCCAGATGTTCGCTCAGTCTTGCATAGTAAAACTCGATCACGGTCTCTGTCTGAGCTCTCCTAAGCTCAGTTGTACAGGCTACCGTTAGCAGTCGAGCCACATCCTCCATGATACAGCCTGCTCTCAACCCCTGCCAATCTACGATTGCCAGAAGCTTGTCGGTTACAGTGTTGCCTTGCCTTTCGAATATTAGGTTGTTGGTCCACATGTCTGCATGGATAAGTACTGGAGGCAGACCTGAACCTCATGGTAATTGTGTAGCTTAAACCTCAAAACACCTAACATACCGAGTTTAGCATTAGTTTCCCTGGGCAAGGCTGTTTTCGGAGCAGCTTCTTCAAAGAAGTTTGCCACAGGGTCCAGCATATCAGCATACTGGGGCCATTTACTTAACAGTTCTCTGACTCCTGGAAATGAGTAAGTAGCTAACATTTCGTCGACCGCTGCTTCGTGGGTCTTCAGGTTTTGGAAAGCCAAACTAGGGTTCTTGAGCGAGTAGGCCTGAACCTTGGCCAGATTGTCAACCACTTGTAGAACCTAGAAGGAAACCATACCATACAGATTTTATAATTGTAAACTGAAAATTTATACATGAATGTCTGACTGATACTGTTGTTTGGTATTGGATTTTCCGTTTGTGTATGTGTATGTGTATGTGTATACACATTTACCTTCAAATGTGTATGGTAATTTGTGTATACACATTCAACAACACAATGTGTATTTTTGTGTATATTTGTGTATGTGTATTGTACTGAAAATGCAAATTTTTTTTGTAGATTTTGAGCCAGAAATGCTAGGAATAACAAATCTCACAATGTATGCTGCTTTAAACCTTGGATAGCTTTGAATTCAAGATACTTAGGCCATTTGAAGGCTTTATCAGGATATCTACCGTATATTACTACAGCAAAAACATCGAAATTTTACGATTCTGTTCGAAATTTTATCGACTTTTGCTGTTTAAATACACATACACAAAAATACACATTTCGAGTAGTGTTTGTGTATGGTAATGTGTATCTGAATTTCCAATGTGTATGTGTATGTGTATACACATTGAAAAAACAATGTGTATTTTTGTGTATGGTAAATGTGTATGTGTATACACAAACAACAGTACTGACTGAGCTGTTGAATTGAATGGAAAATACAGGGTGGCCTATTTATCTATCCAAGGTTTCGTATTGATGTAACTTTTGTGTTCGTCAATCAATTTCATTGAAATTTTAACACAAAATGCACACAATCTCAGGATTTTTACGCTCAAACTTTTAGCCAAGTCTGTCACTTCAACCACTAGTTATCAACTTCCACGTACACATCTGCGGCACTTCAGACACGTGCAAGTGCATAACTATTGGTTGCTGTGACAGACATGGCTAAAATTTTGAGTGCAAAATTCTGAGGCCAATGCCCACAGTTGCTCGAGTGGTTAGGTCGCCGACTGCTGTGTGCCTGTGCAGGGAGGCCACTACACAGCACACGTTCACCCCTCAGCACGGCCCCGTGTGAAGGCAAAGAGGAGTGGATGGCAGTAGGCTGGCATGTGGCGCGTGTGTCAGCTGAACTTCTAAAGGCTCACTCACTCCTCTGACCTGGTGTTGTCTGAGGCGGGCCGTCTTATCCGTGCCAATGAGGAGTTGGCCCATCTACACAGCCTGGGGCGTATGTCATTGTTGCATGCTGATTGCTGCACCTGGGGCATGGGGCGTGTTCATTGTTCAGCAGTCTTACCTGGTTAGTTACTAACAATACTAAAAAATTCTAAGGCTGTGTGCATTTTGTGTTCAAATTTCAGCTAAATTGATTGACGAACAGCAAGACGAAACCAGGGATTGACAAATTCACCAGCCTGTAGATAAATTAAAATTATATTTTCATCTTCAAATTAAAAATACAGTCTAGCAAATAACTTGCGAAGAGTGGGAGATACGATGACATAATTTTGCCAGTCAATGTTGCATTTGCATGCAATCATGTAGCATTTTGCCCATTCGTGTAGCTTGGTTTTCGGCTGGGGTGGTAAATTTTCAAATTCTGAGGGGGCTAGTGGCGGGCGATGGGGGTTGAGGGGATGGTAAGACAAAAAAGTCCGATTTTTTTACTAAAATCAAGGTTTCTGGCTTATTTTTCGCGAAAATAGGTTAAAATAAGCTATTCTGAGCTCATGTGCACCTAATACACACATACTACTTTCATGTCCAAAAGTCGGTTTCAGCACCTTTTCTTGGGTTCAAAATAGGGTTTTGAGGCCTACAAGTCCTCTGAACTGCAAAAAATGCCCTTTAAAACGCTATTTTTGCGTTAAAACGTGCAAAAAAGCCTCTCAGAAACCTTACTTACACTGTAGAGTTTCAGAAACTCATATTAGGGCTCTGAAGAAACCCTATTTACAGCCTCTGAAACCCTAATTAGGGTTCCGAAACACTGTTTAGTGTCCCTGAAACCCTAATCAGGACCTCTGGAACCCTGTTTACCAGAAACCCAGAAGAGGGTTTAAAAAAATTCGGCTGGGGAATACATGTATGAGTTCACCTGAGACAAATTTAGTCCAGTGATGACAGTAGCGAACCCTGCCCGATTGGCAAAGCTCTCCATCACAATAATTCCAGGCCGATCGGGCAGAACCTTTGAGCAGAAGTAGCTCCGAGGCACAGCCAAGTGATCAATGTCTCTGAATAGTCTGTAAGCCTGGCATTCGTTGGCATGAATGTCTGACACAAGTGTGCTAAGGTCCATCTTTTTCATGTTAGTCGTTGCGTTTGCAAGACTTTCAGTACGTGGAATCTAAAAACAGACATGCTCACCTGCCTGCACCATACACAGGGCCCTGGGTAAATATTTCAGCCGCCCAATTACATAGCAAACATACACTATGTACTGCATATATAGCAGGGCTGTTGGGTCGGTTTTTTCCTGAAAAAACCTAAAATGCGGAAAAAATTCAAGAAAGTTTTTAAAGGAAATAAACGCAAAAACTGGATAAATTCACTTCAAATTCTATAAATTGGCGTTAGTAGAAGGTTTCAAAGCATTTCCTTGGTAAAACTTAGTTGCTTTTGCAAAAATGTACCGGTTCCGGATGTTTGTTACAGATGGAAGCAATGGGTCATATATTATGTAACAGCTCCGGGCCGACCTGGGGGAGGGGTAGGGGGTTTTCCCTCAGGTGGGGGGGGTCGAGGGGGTTTCGCCCAGAGGGGGTCCAAAATTTCAAAAAGCTCCAAAACGCCTGGAAATGCGTTTTTAGCACTTTTCTCAGTAAGGACGCCAAAAATCGCTATTTTAAGCTGCCAAATTGCGTTTTAGAGCTAAAAACAAGCAAAAAAATGACAAAAAAGGCTTCCAAAAACACCGATTTCTCTTAAATATCAGCAGTGGAAATGCCAAATTCGGCTTCCAAAAGCTTTTCAAGCGAATTTAGGCTAAAAATTAGTAATTTCTCAGCCAGTTTGTTAGTACTACTGGAGCCACTACTGGCACTTTTTGGGTCGGGGATCCCTTACCCTGTCCCGGGGTGAGGGCGGTTCTAGCGGGTAACCCCCATGTATGTTTGTAGTGTACTGTAATCAAAGACTGAGATATACCTTAAGAATGAGTTCGGTTGGTAAGGCTTCAGATGTTTCGTTTTGCCATGTAAGGACAACTGAAATTATAGTAGAGCACATTCCCTGTCCGAGGCCCACTTTCTCCGCCCGGAATTCGATTATTTCCGGTCGCACCGACTTGTCGCTGTCGCCCACTAAGATTTCTTGAAGCCATTCAGTGGTGAAATCGGTGTCCAGGATTTTCGGCATCTCAACCGCTTCTAAAACTCTGAACGGACAGGCCAAACCGTGGCACCGGCTATTTATCACGTAGAAAGCGCACACATTGCATAATCTTGTGTAAACACGGCGCTTCCTGCCAACTACTGTAGAAGGGCAATTCCAAGTTTAAAACGCACCCTGCGTCCATCCCGGCGCCAAATCTGAATTTGGTTTGGTTTTCGCCGCTGCACTTTATTCTAAATAAAGGCAAAAACGCACAAAAATGTTGAACTAAAGCTCGCGTATTAGTTGCATCTACTGTTGTTATGGTAATACTGTACACACCAATACACAAACCGGTTTGTGTATTATCAATAGTGATGTAAAAATTAATTTAATTGTAATTGAAATTCGCTTAATTGGCCCGTTTATAATTTCAATTCAATTAATTTAATTTTGATTGAAACGCCGACTTGATTGACAGGTGCGATACGGCGACTGCCAGTACAGATGGAGGGCGCCAGTTTTGAATATTGTGGCACACGCCAATATCTGAGTAAAACAAGATATGCCTTGTAAATTTGCATACCACTAACATTAGCTCTGAAATCAGTAACTGTCAGTAAACCCATAACTGCCAGTGCACATAGTGCGTTAAACGCGATGGCGCACTTCGGCCCTGTGCGGTCTGGTAAAAGTAAAAAGGATGCAAACTGTATTGCAACAGATAGCGATCTCCATCCTGGGAGAGTCTACCGGTGGCAACGGCGAAGCAGGAAACACGATGGAACCGAGTATTGGGTATGCAGTAACTGTCGCCAAATAAGGGATAGAGAGGGAAGAGGTCAAAGTGTAAGTTGCACTTTAACATTTGTCGCATTTTCATTTTAGTTACATTTGTTTTTAAGCTGCCGTCCATTACCGTTAGAGAAGGGCAGCTGGCAAGTAACCCGGATCAGCCGGTGCATCCGCATTTTTGTGAGGGAGAAACAAAGGTCGAATTTGAAGCTACGTACTGAGGTGAGACGCAGTATTAGAGCAGAAGTGAAAAGCGGATCACAGAGGCCCTTACGGGCGTACGTATCAAGCAGCCTGTTCCAGTCGCAACATTGCCAGACGCCTTCCTGAGGAAACGGCAGAGGTGGGTTTCCGTAACATATTTTAAATTTTTGCTGCTTACATAATCAGTTTAGTTCCGACATGACGTGAGAAATACTATTCAGCCATTTGGTGATGATTTCTTTATTAAGTGTTCATGCACACATTTGTTGGTTTTTATGCATGTGCTACGTTGTATGTATGTATTAAGAGCCGGTTTTTCTAGGAATCGACTTTTGCTCCATAACCTCCGGAAAAATCTCAACTTTATGTCTCCGATTTGGCTAACATTTTGTATTTTGATATAATTTAACCTAAAAAGATGTTTTATCACCTTCCCGGTCGTTTTTGTGAGACTCAATTTTTCGACCGAACATCAGATCTCAGCTTATAACTCTGGAACCAGTGAACGTATAAACTTGCGGATTGCATATTTATAATCACATGAGCGTTCTCTTTCAAACGGTGCCCTACATGACCAAATTCGAGACAAAAATGTTTTTTCGAACCCCTTCTGGGCCAAATTTGACCCCCTCAAAGGTATTGACCCCCATTTTTTATTTCATAAAAATGTAGCGCTATCTATTCACTTTTGATAGCACAAAAAAATCGAGAAAAAATATACATCTAATTGAGTTTTTGGGCCTTGAAAGTTGTCAGGTCGAAAATTTGCCCAATGAAAGATTGCCTTGTAAAGAGCATATCTTTGTCAATTTTGAACCGAGTTCAGTGATTTTTTCCACACATATTGCACTGTGTCCCTGACACATACTGCACAAATCTGACCTTGCTGGCTCTTGCTTGGCGCCAGTTCTACGCTATTTGGTCACATTTCAAGATATATTAGCTTACAAAGCAAATAGAATTTCCTGATAATCTGCAGTATCTTCCTGATAATTCGACAATTGCGACTTTGTTACTGTGTTTTTTGCCGTCTTTTCACTAGGTACCTACTACGTACCTACAACTAGACATCTATCTAGCCTGTGTCAAGGTTCGGTAACGACAGAGCCAGCATATTTGTGGTTTCGCTGTTTCTCTGACAGCAATATGACTGTCCTGGGATAAGCTTAAGT
The DNA here is from genome assembly GCA_030248155.1 of Sabatieria punctata. Classification (NCBI taxonomy): domain Eukaryota; kingdom Metazoa; phylum Nematoda; class Chromadorea; order Araeolaimida; family Comesomatidae; genus Sabatieria; species Sabatieria punctata. Next base: position 58,915 of record JASANB010003746.1, read on the forward strand.
TATAAATACAATGGTAAGAACAGTTGCAGTTTGTTGCTAAGTTGTACTTAAGAAAATTAACCTACATGAGTTCATATTTAGAAAGAGGAGCAATAGCCACGCTAAAGTTTGTTGCTGCTGCATGCAGCATGAACCCATGAGAGTGTTTAGAAACAAGTAATAGTCAGATTCAATTAGCTAAAGTGATGCAGCAAGCATGCAAGTTGTCTGGAAAGCCATGCACTGACTTTGTTGCTATTGATCATGTTCAAGGCAGCATTATAGCAGCAAACCAGTCGCTTTCAACATAGCATGGAATTCCGTGGAATTGGTGGAAAGGTTAACAAACTGTTTGTTGATGCTCTGAACACTGTATGCATACATGTAACAGGTCATCCGCCGATGGGGGGAGGGGGGGTTGGGGGGGGTCTGGCGCCGGCCGGGGGGGTCTGAGCCAAAATTTTGGGGGAGGGGGGTGGGCACTAAAAAACGCTCAAAAATCGAAAAAATCGCAATTTTTGGGTTAAAAATCGCTAATTCGGGCTGAAATACAGCTAGAAAGTGCTGTTTTACAGGCGATTTTGGCAATTTTTGTGTCTGAAATTGCAAAAAATAGCAAACATTTGCTCAAAAAATTACTTGCCAGAAAAATCGGAGGGCGGGGGATCGGAAAAGTCGTCTCAGAGGAGGCCATCCGGGGGGCTGGCCTAAGTCGGGTGGGGGCAGACCCCCAGACCCCCTGTTACATGTACAATGTATGCTATTACACCACAAATATGCTGTCTCTGTCGTTACCGAACCTTGACACAGGCCAGATAGATGTCTAGTTGTAGGTACGTACGTAGTAGGTACCTAGTGAAAAGACGGCAAAAAACACAGTAACAAATTCGCAACTGTCGAATTATCAGGAAGATACTGCAGATTATCAGGAAATTCTATTTGCTTTGTAAACTAATGTAGAACTGGCGCCAAGCAAGAGCCAGCAAGGTCAGATTTGTGCAGTATGTGCCAGGGACACAGTGCAATATGTGTGCAAAAAATCACTGAACTCGGTTCAAAATTGACAAAGATATGCTCTTTACAAGGCAATCTTTTATTGGGCAAATTTTCGACCTGACAACTTTCAAGGCCCAAAAACTCAATTAGATGTATATTTTTTTCTCAATTTTTTGTGCTATCAAAAGTGAATAGATAGCGCTACATTTTTATGAAATAAAAAAACGGGGGTCAATACCTTTGAGGTGGTCAAATTTGGCCCAGAAGGGGTTCGAAAAAAAATTTTTTTTTCGAATTTGGTCATGTAGGGCATCGTTTGAAAGAGAACGCTCATGTGATTAAAAATATGCAATCCGCAAGTTTATACGTTCACTCGTTCCAGAGTTATAAGCCGAGATCTGAGGTTCGGTCGAAAAATTGAGTCTCACAAAAACGACCGGGAAGGTGATAAAACATCTTTTTAGGTTAAATTATACCAAAATACAAAATTTTAGCCAAATCGGAGACATAAAGTTGAGATTTGTCCGGGAAGAGTCGACTCTTAGAAAAACCGGCTCTTAAACTGTGTGTCATTGGACAGTCGGCGTTTGGCAACTCTTTAGTCCGCGTAACGCACCTAATTGTAGGCGGGGTTTATTGAGTCGGCGTTTCGCACCCCTTAGTCGCCGTATCGCACCTTTCTAATTAGTCGGCGTATCGCACCGGTCAGCGTATCGCACCAACACCGAAATGGACAAGTTGGTCTGATCATAGGGCCGTACATACAGCGCCCCCCAATATATCGGATCGGATCGGATTGGACCTGTTGCATGTATGTTGCACACCGACGCTTTATATACTGACACATATACTGTACAGTCGTGCCTCGTTAATATGGCCCTCGTTAATATGGCACCCTCGATTATATGGCCAATTAGCTGTTGTCCCAATTATTTTACACAGTTTATGTACACGTTAATATGGCCCTTGGTTTCTGGCCATGGCCAAGAGTTTCTGTGTCCCAATGTCTCAGTTTACATGTTTAACTGATTCGCTAATATGGCCAAAAAATCTGCCTGACTTTTTAATACGGCCATCAGGGTAATAATCTACAAGTTTGATTAGAATTTCGTAGTTAACTTTTGAGACTTTCATCACTGCGGTGGTTGACATTCATTCTGAGGTAAAAATGGATAGACCACTTCTCAACTGCATGGGAACAAACCACCTGGACAGAAAACTTTAATGCAACGTTTCAGTGACACAGTCGATCACCTTCTTCAGGCAGAGATCTACAACAAACATAATTAAGATTTGAAGTTGGCGCAAAAAGATACAAAAGATAAGGGAGATAAAGGCTATCAAAGTCAACAGAATACTGTATTGGACAAGTGCCACGTTACAGAAATAAACAAACAGAGCGCAAAAGAAAGAAACAATTAAAAAGATAGCAGGTCGTTTAAACAATTCCAGTTATTTGCCACCGAAACAGAACTTTCTGCGCCATTCATCAGGCCATTTCCAGTAGAGGCTTTTATGTAACACGTCTCTTTGATCAGCAGCTTGGCATGGACTGTGTCACGAGACAAAATGGAGATGTCAGCATTATCGAACTGGTGCCCCAAGTGACTGCAGTGACTGGACAGCGCAGAATGGCCCTCATCATGTTTTCTGATCGCTGCTTGGTGTTCTTTCAATCTGGTGTGCAGGCCACGGCGCGTCTTTCCGATATAAAACTCAGGGCAATCACCACAGCTGACTTTGTATACTACAGATCTCTTCTCCTTCTCATCCTTGCTGTACTTCCGGTAAAACCTGCTGCCCAGGGTGGAGCCCCTTTTGGCTACGCAATCGAATCCTTGTCCAGTGAGATAGTGTTTGAGTTCGAAAAACACTTTGCCTTCCATAGGTAAGACTGCGGTGGGGGCCTTCTGCTTTGGCATCAGTGGACCTTCCTTCTGAGGATGATGGAAAACTTGTCTGATCAAATTCTCATCGCATCCATTGCTCTTGAAGGCTCTGACAAGGTAAGACATCTCACTTTGAAGTTTCTCTTTGGTGGAGCAGTACCTCTGTGCTCTATACTTCATGCCCTTCATAACTCCACGCAGCACACTCTTGGGTACAACAGACTTGGGATGGATAAAACGCGCACAGTAGGTGGGCTTGCGGTAGACAGTTGTAGTATAGTGAAAGTCCTGGCGCTCCACCTGCACATCTAAAAACGGAAGTTTCTGCTCTTGCTCCAATTCCATGGTAAAACGTAGTCGTTTTTGATCATCAAACCCATTCATGTGATCAGTGAACTCCTTCAAACTGGCACAATCTCCTTGGAAAATGCAGAAAATGTCATCTATGTAGCGAGTGTAGAAAGTTGGGCAACATTTGGCAGGCACTGAGGTAAAACGATCTTGCTCAACAAAATCCATAAACAGTTCAGCCACTGAAACACTGACCGGCGAACCCATTGGAATTCCAAATCGTTGTCTGTAGCACTTCTGGTCGAATGAGAAGTAGGCAGAGTGTAAAACCACACGAAAAAGCTCGATGACATCCATGACAGACACCTTGGTTAAAACCGCAACAGATGCTCTCCATTGTTTCTCAGTGGCTTTCAATGCTCTAGGAAGCACTGTGGTCAAATATTTTATCTCTCTTTATCTCTGGTATGTATTATGTATGATGTATTATCTCTGGTATGTTTGTTGTAGATCTCTGCCTGAAGAAGGTGACCGACTGTGTCACTGAAACGTTGCGTTAAAGTTTTCTGTCCAGGTGGTTTGTTCCCATGCAGTTGAGAAGTGGTCTATCCATTTTTACCTCAGAATTTCGTAGTTTTTGTCTTTGTTTTCTGTGTACTGATTGATTGACACCATATTGATATTACCAATTTGAACCACATAGTTTTCATCCAAAACTAGCAGAGAACATAAACCCGTCGCATAGCTGTTTCAAAGTGGCCTCTTGCCACTTACTAACCTGCAGTTCCGAGAGCCCGTTGGGCATGTGTTTCAATCATTTGGCATCAAAATATTAGTATAAACTGCGAACTAAATTGCAAATGGTGTTGTTTAGCATGACTGAATCGCCACATAACTCTAGGAAGCTGGTAAGCATACAGAGAGTCCCAGCGGTCGTGTTTCTTAGCGGTCGGTTAGATCAATGAATGAATTAGAAAGTGGGGGCTGGCCGGCCGACTGGCGCACTTTCGTCGATTGGCTCGCGCGGCTTGCGCCGCCGAGGGCGATAATTGTTTCGGGAGTTAGCAACGGCTTGTTACCGCCCAGAACGCGCCGTCCCGATTTAGTCACTCCCTCCTCTGATTGACTCGTTGGCAGTGCCATGATTGTGTCTCTGTTCCTCATGTTGAACGTACTGGGGGACGTGACCCTGGCCAGCCCCAACTCCCTACATCTACCCAACAGGTTTCATTATTCACTTGTTACCGTAAACAAGCGCTAGCCTTTTATTTGCAGGGCGGCTAATATAAACTTCTGATATCTAATATGGATAAAAAACCTTGATAAAACGTAAAATTTTGGACACCTAGCTTTAACATATTCTAATAGTTTAATAGCTGGTATTTTTCTAGCTTTTTATCGGTGTTAAAGCACAACTTGCTGTTCCTTTTGAATATGTGAAATCAGTAGGAACACCTGTCAATCTTTGCCTTTTGAAAAAGGTGATATGTATAGAAGATTCGACTTGAGGTTTTTCGGTGTAACACACCGATACCATAGAGTATCGGAGCAACTTTAAGGTGATAAAGTATTAAGTAACTAAAAACTAATTTTACTCAATAAAAGGCCTGCATACCTATTCTGACAGAACGAACGCCCGATTTTTGCTCTAAAGCCCTACCCTGAATGTCAAATCAAAATGAAAAATTTAGAAAAATCAAAAGATTCTAATTTTGCGCGAAAGCGAAAGCAGTACGTTCACCTCGATAGAGGCCTCTAAGCCAATACGATAAGTGGTACCGTAGCAATGGCATAAATGGTATCAGTTCAAGTCAAGCCCATGGCACATAATATAGTACCGATATGGTGGAATAATCTGGTCTAGTTGCTGACCATAAACGAGCGGTCAAGCTCTGCAGGCAGGGGTCGAATTAGCGGAGTGCTTGTAGTGAGAGCTTTATATGCGTCTGCAGTAAGGCTCACGGAAAATTGATCGATATGAGTTATTGCAGTCGTCACTACTTTTAGTTGGCAAGCGCAAATCATATTAGCTGTCGGTGGCGTTTCAGGCGAAGGCTAGCTGAGAAGGCCGCCGAGTTGCTGCAGACACAGCTGGCGGACGAGTTCGAGAAATCCGCACAATTCCAGAACGCAAAGCAGGTGAATGTTTTGCACCGCCAGAACGGTCAAAAAGCATTTCCGCTGGTGGCGGTGGCGGTTCAGAAATACCGAGGTATTTTAGGGGTTCGAATCTCAGGTGAAACCTCGCCTCAACATGAAAGACGTAGATATCGGAACTTTGGCTGAACAGTTTCGCGTGAGGCTACAGCCGTTCCTGGACCAAAAAGTAGATGCTCTTAGGGTAAGTTTTCTTCATTAAGCTTGGTCTTTTCTTGGTTAAGCCGCGAAAGTGTTAGAAACTCGTTGCAAACAATATAAAAGACTTGGAACGGTTTTCAGCTAATTTTATAGGTTCTGCGTTAGGTATGTAGAGAACAGAGGAGAGGAGTAGAGAAGCCACTCAGTAAAACCTGAGCTCTCAAGACAATGTCAAATGTATGTCCAAAGCGTTTCACTTGCAATCAATACCTTAAAGCCAGGATTTTGCAAAAGGAGGCGTATACCGTAAACCTCCTAATAATAGCACTGCGCTATTATTTTTCGTGATTGCTTTTGCGGGCGGTATTATTGAGCGTGCGCGTTTATAATTTCAATGCTACATTGACCATCTCAAGTATCCTCATTTTTCTGAAAATACAGGGTATTTTTCTCTTAAACACAAGCAATCTTTATACGAGTTTGCAGTGTGACTAATGTTTGCAAGCGTAATCAAAGAAAATTGCCTCAAAGGGACAGTATTCTACATTGGAAACACGTACAAAGTGTTGATAGTAGTGCGCGTGTGAGCGCTATTATTAGAAGGGCGCTACCTACTAGAGCGTACGCGTTTATATTTTCGGGCTGTGCGTAAAGGGCGCTACTATTGGAGCGTGCGCTTTTATTAGAAGGTTTACGGTATCTAAAATTTTGAAGGTGTTTGGTCTGGTTGAGCCGTTGGCCTGGGTTTGAAAATTTTGAAAATAGACTTTAGAAACGCGGTTGAAAGGCATTCTGCTGAGCATAAAATTAGCAGACACTAATAGTTTTAGTAGTTTAAAAGGCGTGAGGTCTAATATATTTTGAGAAATTATCCTACACGCATTGAAAAGGTAATTCGGTGAGCATCAAAATAATCAGTTTTGTACATAATTTATTCGTTTCGCTTAATTTTGACTAATTGTTTCTACATACCTCCACTGCAAATGAGGGTAAACCCCACAATACCTTACAGTAACAATTTGTTATTAATGCGTAGCGTTCTTTCTCGGTGGCTTTGACCGAAAATGCCATATTTTTGAGCAAGCCAGTATATGCTTTTTAATCGGTTGGCTTTTCAGAAAATCGTGGAAGTGGCCGAACGGGCGGCTCAGGATTTCAGCTACACCGTGCAAGTAAGGCGATCGGAGGGCTTTGGTGTTTACGAGCGTCGGAAGGACGTCGTTTCTCAAATTCGAGCGCTCGATCAATTTTTACAGCCCCCTAGGCCGTCTGAAATTTCTACCCCGGGCTCTCTGATTGACTGGCTGCAATTTTGAGCGCCCGTTTTTTGATTGCCACTGGCACGCCATTGCTGACCGCAGCGTGCTTGACACTCTATAAGGTAGAATCGATAAGACAGGGGTGGCACCGACCGACAGGCAGTTATGGAATTTTCTGGCCGCCCCTAAATCTAATTACCAATCACTCTTGGCGATTGGTGGCTGAACGATTTTATCTAATTGATCGTTGTTTATCGGTTAGTTTGCCAATCAGAGCGAGCGGCCAATTGACTACCTAAATCTAAAACGCGACAATGTGAACAGAAGTGGGGACCAGTTGAAGCAAGTGGGCATTCACATTCCGATTGAAGTGTTTGATGGAGGTAGAAATGCTTTTTATTTCACTCGCCGTCTCTAGGCTGAACACTTACAGATCCGGAAGTCCGTCGCGACATTGCCTGGACTAATTCTGACAGGTTGAAGTCAGTGTTTCTGACCAATACCGAGAAAACTGATGCAATCCTTAGACAGTATATAGGCACTGGCGTTGGAATTACCAGCATTTTTCCAGGTATTGACATTTATTTATTGCAGTTTTTCAAGTTGTAATTCGAATACTTTACTTATTCCTTTGCGTGTGTGAAATACGTATGTAAACACAGCAATATTGATAGTATCATACCGATTTGCGGTATATTCCCCTACCTGACACACTGCCATTTTTAAACTTCTTTCCTTTCCTACCCTAGCCTGACCCTACATAAAACGTAAGGTTGAACAGCATCGGCCCACAAACCGATTTGTCTGCGTCCCCTACCATTTTTGTGGGAAATATTTTTTAGACCAATGATTTGCAATGTTTTTACAATTTCATGCAAAAAATCGCAACTGCATTTTCTGCGGCATTTGAGCTCAAATTTCCCGTTCACCTGTTACATACATACATGACCAAAAAGATACAGTACATGTAGGTACGTACGTGACAGTGCATGTATGTATGTACACACATACAGGGTGTCTTTCTGTTGCCATTTGGTAATGACCTGAAAATTTCAGAAACTTTTCAGGACTGTGGGATATTATGTGTTAAATTTTTCAGCATTCAGCATGATATGGACTAGACAAAATGAGGATTATTCTAATATTCTGTTTTTCAAATCTGCTTAGTCAAAAAACTAGATGTACACGTACAGGAATTCCTAATTTTCTTAAGACTGTGTCAGTCTCAATGTACGTATGAAGTTTTAGCACATAAAATATCCCACAGATCTGAAGGTGAAGAGTTTCTGAAAATTTCAGGTCATTCGATGAACATTTGCGGAAATAACAGGAAAAAGAAACGTTTGCATTTGAGCGCTATTTCTACAGGAATCGAAATTAACAAATTTCACATATTCGTCAGTTTCTCTCTCAGGATTGAGTCAAGCCCGGTCCACACGAAATCTCCCCTATTTTGACACTTATGTTTCGGCTATTTGGTCGAAATTTGCGAAAATTGCAGCAAAAAGAAAAGTTATCATTTGTTAGAAACCTAGAGACTTGTTGAGAAATGTCAGCCTATACATTGAAAAGTTCAGGACAGTAGAATTTGTAATTCTTTTAGCCAGAGAATGGAAGACGGAGCCGAAAGAAATTACCGTCGATTTATTCGATCCGCGCTATCGAAACTGGTACACCAGTGCAGTCAGCGCGCCTAAAGATATTCTTTTCCTGCTAGATTAGTGAGTTTTTATCTAAAACCTCAGCAATTTGATGTACGTACATGCAGACAAATTTCTAGCAGTGGCAGTGTAAAAGGTCAGACGCTGCGATTGATGAAGCTAACACTGGTGAAAATCTTGTCCATGCTAACTCCCAACGACTACGTGAATGCAGTTTATTACAACAAAGAACACGAGTTAATGATGAAGCGATGTTTTAAAGGCTTTCTGCCTGCAACCACAAGAAATAAATTGGTTGTGTTTTGTATTGTGAAAAAAAGTCTATTGCATTTATAGTGCTAATCATTTTTAGCTATTGCAAAAGTCGTTGGAAGACTTCAACCCGACCGAACAGGCTCAACTCAACAAACCGCTTAACTTTTCCTATGAACAGTTTTTTACGGTACGTATCGGCTGCATGAAGATTGCACAAATAACAAGAATGAATTCATTTCTGTAAACTGCAAACAGACAGTAATTACGTACTATAAACTCTAATTGATTGTTTCCAAGACGTGTGTTTAGCGCGAAAATCTGTCATACGATCGGGCAGAGAATCACAGATCGGGAGGTCATAAAATGATATTTTTAATGACAGACGGCATTGAGGATTGGTCAGTACCGGTCATCAACCAACGTGCACCGGTCTCGGATGATGGGGAGCGCAACATTTCTGTGAGTTTACGTATTTATCCCCTGCGAGCAAACCATCTAATTTCGGGCTAATTCTTGTCGAGCTAATTTGATTTTTTTACGAAATTGTGACTCGCTAATCCGATGAGGGCGTTCCGATTACAAATTCGTTGTTCGGGCTCAGTGGGAGGATTAGAAATGACTACGAACTGAAACCGCTTATATGACGCGGGCGGTTCCGATTTGATTTTATTTCGAATTAGACCGCTATTAGATATCAATTGTAATCATACACGTCCGAAATCAAAACAAATCAGATGCCAATCGGCTCCAGATTTGAAGAACTCAACTAATCGCGCCCATTTCAATATTACGCCCGCAGAGAGGATTGGAAACGCTAATCCGGTAGCAGTTCCGATCTTGACTTACGATATTGTTCCTAATTGGGACAGTACTCCAATACCGCGCTAATTTTCATACACCCTCTATGGCGTGGAGTCTTCCTCAAAGGGATATTACAGGAGCTGAAATAGAGCTGCTTAAGATACGTAAGAAGATTTGGATGTTTTTTGCCCAAAGCCAAAAATTCCGGCCCCAGCGCATGCCATACAGTAGCTGAAATCAAATTTCTTTCAGATAAGAATTTTTGGTATGGCAATGGGCTACAGTACAAATCTGGTGAAAGCGCTCAGGTGGATGGCTTGTTCAAACAAAGGTACTGTATTACCTATCTTACTGTGTAAAATAAACACTGTTCAAAGCATACATGTACTAGGGGCAAGGGGTTACCCCCTACCTAGAATAGCTGCTCCAGTACTAACAAACTGGTCAGAAATCACTAATTTTTGGCTTAAAATTCAAAGAAAATGGAAAACATTGCCCGCGGTTTGCAAAATCGCTTGAAAGAAGCTGTTAAAGAGAAGGACGCCCTGCAACAAAAGATCAGCAACTTTGAAGAGCGTTGGAAAGACGTCTGAATGTTGTTTTGTATGGATTGTCAGAATGTGACAGCATCAAGCCGGCCCATACTAAGTCTGATGTGGAACGAGTGAAGTCATTAGCCAAAAACGTTGGTCTTCGATCGATGCAAATTTTGAAAGCGAAGCGTTTGGGTCAGCGAAGAGTCGCCTGTGATTCTCCCCGTCCTCTGCTTGTTACTGTTCCCAATGAGAATCAACGACGGCTTCTGTTGAACAACGCCAAGCAGTTACGAAACCAAACGGCGTGGAAGAATGTGTTTGTAAAGCCCGACCTATCAGCTGAGCAACGTGAAAAGCAAAAAGAACTTTGGCTAGCGCTGAAAGAAAGGAGGACACATGGAGAAAGAGTTGCGATCAAAAATGGCCACATTGTTCAGTGTTCTGTCTGACGTGCCAAGCAATCAGTCTGCAAAGCGCAAGCGCCTCTTCTGTGTTTTTGTGCTTCAGTCTTAATGTTATGTCTGCTGAGGTTACTGTATGTGATTCTAATCTGTGCCTTTTTATTACGATTGATAGGCATGCACACTTAGTTTAATAGTCACCAGGTCCTTTGAACCAAGCATTCTGTGTTTTTGTGCCCCACAGGTGGATGTATTTCCATAGGGGCCTAAGAGCCGATGGAGCTCATTCTAATAAAATTCGCTTGAAAAGCCTTTGGAAACCGAATTTGGTGTTTCCGCTGCTGATATTTTAGAGAAATCGGTGTTTTTGGAAGCCCTTTTTGATCATTTTTTGCTTGTTTTTAGCTCTAAATGTTATTTGGCAGCTCAAAATAGCGATTTTTAGCCTCCTTACTAAAAAAACAAGCTAAAACGCATTTTCACGTGTTCTGGAGCTTTTTGAAAATTTGGACTCTCCTTTAGGCGAAACCCCAGTCGACCCCCCAATCTGACGGAAAACCCCCTCCGCCACGCCTGCCGGGACCTGTTAGTGTTACATGTGTGGCAGTGGCGTATCCAGGGGGTGTAGGGTAGAGAAGGTAGGAAGAGAAAGTCTGTGAAAAATAAGCGAAACTGATGAATTACGGATCAAAACTGTCTATTTTGTGCTCAGAATGCCGTTCAAATGCCTTTTTGTAGGCTAAATTTTCAAAATTTTCTGCCCTGGTCGGGCACAAGCCCAACCAGGCCACTTTAAACTACTAAAACACAATTTCTGTTAATTTTAAGGCTGGAATGTGTTTTAAACGCGTTTTTAAAGGCAAATTTTGCTAAATTGCAGGGTCCCAACCAGGCACTTCCAAAATTGTACACCCCCTTTCCGAAATCCTGAGTACACCACTGAGTATGGTGCAAACTAAAACTTTGCAGGCTATTACTCGCTGATCAATTCACTGCCAGACGTGAAACATGAAACGCTTCGCTTTCTCAATGTGCTTAGTAGGCCGTTGGCTTTATCGCTGCAGTCTACGAAAATCGCTGACAGACCCGTTGCCTGGTCTATGCCTTACATGGATGCTCAGGTTTGTTTGTTTATTTCAAAACCTAGTAGAGTTATTTGTACAAAATGTACGCACACTATTTCCGTCTGAAATAGATTTTCCCTCTATTATTATCTACTCAAGTTCTGAAATAGTGTTCCTTAAAGTACTGTTATTTTACTATAGTATAGTAAAACAAAAATTAGTAATACTAGTGGTATTTTACTAGTAGTAAAATAATAGTAAAAAGTAAATTTAAGAGCCAATAGTAAAGTAAAAATTAAATTAAATTAACAAAGACCGTCAATATTAAAATGAAAATTTTACTACTATTTTACTAGTTTTTGGTTAATTCCAGCGAAATTCTTGATCAATTTTGCAATGAAAGATGTGTGGGCGCACTTTTGTCAGTCGAATTTCACACGTTTTTGTGTCTACAGTTCTGGAGAACTTCGTATCTTGATCAAATTTAGCAAATATTTGGACCAATATCAATTATTCACAATATCTTGACATCATTGATTCAAAATTCCACGTTATGACTAGTAAAATCGTAGTAAAATAGTAGTAAAATGAGTAGAATTATTAGTAAAACAAAAATTAGTAAAATCGGAGCTGCTTGGTAGTAAAACAAAAATAAAAATTAAATTGACAGGCTGAATTTGTAGTAAATTTAGTAAATAGTAAAATAAAAATCCACTAGTAAAATAACAGTACCTTAAAGAAACAATGTTGTATGTATATTTGCAAACAAAATATGTGTATGTTCAGGGGGAAGGCTCGCTGCTAACGCTGAGCATGCCTATTTTGAACAAAATGCAGAACGGCAGTGACCAATCGTTCCTTGGAGTAGCTGCAATAGACGTAAAAATGTCTTCGATTGAAAGATTAATCGAGAATTCTCAGGTACAGCTAGTTCGGCTTCAGTTCTGTTGCAATGTTTGCTCTGTTCTTTTCAGTTGGGAGAAGATGCGTATACCTTTGGAGTGGACAACAACGGAATTCTACTCTTCCACCCGGAACTTGTTGTGCCTGTCAGTTACTCTCTATCTATTACTGAAGTCAACAGGAACTGAAAATCTTCAACAGTTCGAGACAGTGTTCTAGGAAGGGAAGGGAAGGGAAGGGAAGGGAAGGGAAGGGAAGGGAAGGGAAGGGAAGGGAAGGGAAGGGAAGGGAAGGGAAGGGAAGGGAAGGGAAGGGAAGGGAAGGGAAGGGAAGGGAAGGGAAGGGAAGGGAAGGGAAGGGAAGGGAAGGGAAGGGAAGGGAATTCAATTAGATTGCAAGAGCATCTATAAAACTGCCGTATCTTTAGGATCCTGATGTGCAAATGGTGCGTCGTACAGCGTGCTACGAAGCAGTACGTGCGAAATCGACTGGAGCTAGCAGAATTCTCTTCACTGCCACCAATCAAAACGTGCTCAGAGAGATGGGGCTTGTCGACAGCATCTCGACTATCGATGTAACTGAGGTCGAAGGGGACGACCAGAAAATTAATGAGGTATTACTTTATCTCCTTGTGTTTTGTCAAAAAACTGAGCAGCCAGCAATTTGAGAGTCCATTGCGGTCAGGTCAGGTCAGGCCAGGCCAGGCCAGGTCAGGAAAAAGAGAGAGTTAGTGTGGTTTCAGATCAGACATAAGATGATTGACGGCACCTGTGACAATCAGATCATGAGCATCAAGACAGCAAATGAGGTGTTGTGACTGTTTTGTACTGGCAAATGCAGAGGAAAGACAAGAGCTAGATTTAGAAGAAGCTGATAACTTGTCGAAGTCTGAACAACTGGTCAATCAGCATTGCGGTGGCTACTAGACCAGGAGCCAAGTCACTAAGTCTATCTGACAGCCAGACTCTGGAAGAACTGGGAGCCAAGTTCAGAGGTGAGACTTTATAGGGATCGTACATTCAATCGTTCCACCTTCAGGGTGGTCTAAGCCAAAAAATTGGAGTGGTTGTCCATAGTGAAAAAACCGCTTAAAACGGTAATTTGGGCTCGAACGCAGCTGAAAATAGCAGTAAAACTGTGAAAAAATAACAGCCCTTTGTTTTCACAGAAAATGTGATTGGGGTGAACAAAAATCGTCCTAAGTTCCTGTCAGGGCTGTTGGGTCGGTTTTTTCGTTTTTTTTCCGAAAAAAAACCGGTTTTTTTTCCGAGGGGCTCAGAAAAAAACTAAAATACGGCAAAAAACTCAAGCAAGTTTTTAAAGGAAATAGGCCAAATAACTGGTTAAATTCGCTGCAAATACTTCAAATTTAGGTTAATAGAACCCTTACAAGCATTTCCATGGCATAACTTAGCTGTTTTTCGCAAAAAATACCGGTGCCATTTTCAGGCAACTTTTATTAATCTATTTTTGGTGTTTTAAAATCAAATTACTACTCTAAAAGATGAAATTAGTGCATTTTGTAATAAGACTCACGCTATTTCGTTGAATTCTGCAATAAAAAGCGATTGTTAAAAATTTTTTTCTGTCATCTCGGAAAATAACTTTTGGAAAAAAACCGAAAAAAACAGGGAAAAAACCGCAAAAATACCGGCTTGAGTTTTTTTCTGGAAAACAAACAGCCCTGGTTCCTGTCCCTACACCGGGCTTGAGCTCAAGCTGACGGAGGAAGACCTCTGTTACCTACTGTATTATTTTACTGGAATTTAGATATGACCACATTGCTCGAGGACGATTTAGTCGGAAGGATAATGCCGCCAAAGTATGTAAAAAGACTGGAAGACATGGTTTGCTTCGCTGCAGTGACTAACTGCTTTACAGAGTTTTCTGCAACGGCCAACTGGACCTGTCGACCATGAACTCAGAGGAACGCACTGTACTACAGACAGGCTTTTGGTCACAGCCTCAGATTGCTCAGGCCTGTCAGTTGTCTGGTTGTGTTTGTTGGCAGCTGTCAACAAGCTCAACTTTCAGGCGCAGCACGGGCCGACGAAGGCACCAAACTTTTGCTGGCTGACTTCAAGGCTTCGGAAGCGTGGAGAAAGGCGTTCTCCAAAGTTACCGGGTAAAAAGTGGATTATATTAGCCAAGTATCATAATCAACTGATTTCAGTAACAACACTTGTCAGCACTACTTGCCTGACAACTTGGCTCCCAGGCTGAGATTTCTGCAAACGGCTAGCGGACTCACACTTACCTATCCGAGGAAGTGGTACGACTATAAATCATTTAGACCTGTACATTTAGGTCAATTTTCAAATGTAGTACCGTAATATGTATGTGCTACTTATTTGCACGTACTGTTGTAACGTACTGTGCAGGCACATTTGTACAACATACTGTACTTATAACTAGAACGAAATACTACTATACTAAGATAATCTATCAGAAGCTCTGTTCTTTTAAATCGTTTACGGTTTTCGACGCGAATTTACTAAGTTGATACGGTAGCATGGCAATTTACGGTCTGACCGGGATGCAAGTGAAAGACTAACTGACGCGACGACATGAATCATACAAGACCACTTATCCCTCGTAGGGCGGCCGATGTGTTCAATTTAAGTCTCACCGTAGGTTTAAAGCTAAGCTAGAGCATGAACAAATGCTTAAATTAAATTCTGATTCTAAACCTGAGCCTAAAACTAAGCACAAGCGTAAATCTAACTCGGGATTGCGTTCTGGGGCGGTACTGTCCGAGTACAAAATTTTCGACAACTTTTGCAAGGGCCGTAAATTTGTGTAATTTACAGACACGTCTTATGGTAGTGAGTGACTTTATTTTTAAGAAAACTTCCGATAATTATCAGGCTCCCGATAGATTCCTGTGGTATAGATATACTACTGGTAGAATATCTATACAGTACTAGAAAATGATAATGAGAAGAGAATTCCATGAGAAAAGCTTTTCAGTGAGCCAAGTGAGAAGAGCGACCCATTGGAATTCAAACATGAGCCCACAGACGAGCGGACATTTCCTGAAGAGCTGCAGTGGGGTCGTCTCCAGTCGAAAGTCTTCAAATATGCTCGATCTCATTCACCGGATGAAATTTTAGTGATGCTTATTAGTAAGCATGGTAATCGGGTAATACTGTGTAAATCTAGTTTTATAGAGAATGGTGCCCTTGCGTTCAAATCAATATTCGATGGAAATCATGTGATGGCAGGTACGGTTCAATTCTTAGCAATAAGTATTGCTTGATATCAGTTATTTGACTTTATAGTGGTGGGTTATCAACTGTCTTCCGAATACCTTAGAAGCTACTGGAACAATTTCACCACCGAAACAACTGGATTTAATCAGATGTGCTCTTTCAACGACTCGATAGCAAAGGTTGGCAACTTTAACTTTCCGTTCTTGGCGGAGAAAAGCTACCTTTTCAGCAGGTTCAGCTGCGAAGTTTGTGCTATATGATAAACCGAGACTTCTCAGTGATTTTCTCTAACCATCAAATCAACAAGAACAAAGTCCATCTTGGGACGCTCGACCCGCAGATATTCGACAGTGTCTACAACAATACTAACCTTATAACGTACCGGTTTTGTAATTCTTAAAATACCTATGTAGCAGTCGAATCTAACCTTATTTTAGACAAACAAACGTCGACTATCAGGCTAGATGTGATCGCAACCTCTCTATACCAAATTTGTTCATCAGTGGCAGCAATCCGCTCCAGAAACCATTCCAATCTGTGGTCAATATTATTTCTAGCTTTCTCTCTTTCCTTACTACTTGCCTCTGGTTTGTCTAGAAAGACAAATTTCCCAGTTTATGAAAACATCTAGGGTTGAGCTGTGGAATGCCCTGAGTTCGTTGCAAACAGTTGATTCGTTGACGAGCTCTATCGAGTCCAACTCAATTTTCGTGCGGAAATGCGGCCGAAAATGGATGGAAGGGCCCGATGACGTCGAGAATTGTGTGCTCAAAACCTTTTCCTACTCTTTGCCTGCCAACTTTGTAGGCATAGAGAAAAAAGCTCTCGTAAAAGGATGTGCTAGGTAAGTCAGTAGCCTCGGTTTGATAAAAGTAACAATTGCATAGTGATTTAACAGTAATAATTAATTAATAATTATCAAAACTTCAAAAACTAGAAAAAACATGCATCCTTGCTTCAGACAGTACGTGTTGGAACCGATTCGAGGTACAAATATGGCCCTTCTCATTGCTGAGCTTACATGTAATAGGTGTGACAGCTGTCAGCAGAGTTTTCTGAAGCTGAACCCTGAGAGAGGTGGATCACTAAACAGAGTTCTATTCTATTCTAGTTCTATTCTAGTTTCTGATTGTAACAACATCGAGATTCGTTACCGCCAGAGGATCAAGTTTGATTATACAGCCTTTCATCCTCTGGAAGACACTGCCGATTGTGGTTCAGCAGCCGAGTTACAGATCTCAAAGAACCTTATTTTCCTGTCCATAGCTTGGTGGTGCTTTTGGCGAAATTTTTGAAATACAAACAGTTAATGCTAGTCCTTTTATGCAACGCTCCATTCTATCTAACAGACACGACAGATCAGAAATGTCGGTACTGCATCTTCAAGCTGTGGATCAGATCTTTCAGCAGTTGAATCTGCTTTACCACTTGCTTTTTCAACTCCTCCCGCGATTTCGCTTCGGCTTTCTTCTCCGCAAGTGCACTTAACTGACGTCTTTCAGACGCGTTGGAAGTGTGCACACATAAGCCAATGACAAGTAACAACAGAATAAACCGGGGGAACATTATTTAGCAGAAGCTAAGCCTTCTGGGCTGAGTCTGGTCTGCAGTAGCTAAATTGCGGCCAGCTAGTGGTGGTATTAGAAGCAGTTCAATTAACTAGACTAATTTAGTCCGACTCCCGCTAGTTTTTGTGCTGCAATTGGAAAGATCTTTCAATGGCAGACTCCTACAGGAAAAATCATGTCTCAGCTGTCAGCAAGCTAGTCCAAATTGTCACCGTCCTCCTGTCCTACAACTCTGGCTGAGTAGACTCTTCTAAGACTAGTATACAAATTGTTCAAGACATATCTGACATTCTGTCCTTCATGCTCACCCTTTTCCCTCTCCATTAAGAAAACCACAATTGCACTGCCTAAGCCTATCATGAAGAGCAAAAAGACGCCATAGAAGGAAACTATTGATAATGGGTCACCATGCGGCTTATTGTAGATATCTTTTTGACACTGTCTCTCATTTAGTGACAGATACTTCTGCCATACTTGTCTAGAGTGTTCCTGAGTTATGATAAATGGCTCATGCAATTGGTGAACCCATGGTGAGCCCTTGACAAAGATGTAACCGCCCCATCTACGGGGCAGGTCCTGACCCCCCGCTACCATAGTCAGACTGCAACGCTGGTTGGTCAGCATTCGAGCTGTCTCAACGGTGGTTGGATAGACGTAGGGCCCCGTCTCAAGCATGGCATGCAGCTTAGCAATGTCAGGCACCACCACAACTGGATTCTTCGCTAGCGCTAGTCTCATTTTTCTAAAATAGGTCAGGTCTGACGACTGCATTTGCTGGAAGTACCACCACCAATGGTTGCTGGGATCTCTCGAATGAATCATAGTCAGCTGTTTTGTCTCGATCATCCTCAGCATTTCGTCAAAGTCCTTGAATGGTCGCTGGTCAGCAGGGTGTAACAGCATGCCCAGTAGACAGGTTTGATACAGACTTAGGAAGAGAACCGAACAAATACCAAGAATCCAGGCCAGTGCATTGCCAGCCAGACTGACCTCCCTCACCCTGTCTTTGCACTGACGAACTGAGTAGCGGAAAAAGAACCACAAGGTGTATCTGAGTCCGTCGATGTCCTGACCCTGTAGGATAAACCGACAGAACAGCAAGCTGCTCATGAAGAGACCGAAGAAGCCAAGAATGGCAAGCCAGAGGGCCAGATCAAATACTCTGAAGGTGAGCAGAGCAGCGCTGAAGAAGCTGGGCTCAGATTTTCTCACCACCATGGTAGGTTCGTCTTGGAGCACTGGGTAGGTGAACTCGAAGTACTGGGAGCGCAAACTCAGTTGTGCGTATGAAGCACATATGGTGTCGATTGTATTGTTGAGGACCAGCTGAAGTAGGCCAGTCCAGGAACCGTTGGTGAAGGTGCCATAGTCCACATCTCCTGTGAATGGTATTAGGCGGTATGATAGTCTGGAATAGGACAAAGTAAAACCCAGGATTTCTGGATCGATGCCTGGATTGGGACAGGAAGGAGTTGGTAGAAGGTTGGTTAACGAACAGTTGAATGCAAGAGGCGGAACATCGATGGTAGCTATGCGAAGCATAATTGAAGAAGCAAGAGTGGTGGATGTATTTTTGTCACTCGTCGTAAGTTCGATGTTGGTTGTTTGCACAGAATTGAATTACTGCCTAATTGTACTGTGGATCAGGTATACCTGTACCTGTACCTGATTATCAGGTAGATTTGCAATACCCACCTGATACCTACCTGATACCTGATCGGGTACTTTCGAACTGTACCTACCTGATTTTGGGTATTTTTGGACTGAAACAGGTACAGGTATCAGGTAGAAACAGAAGGCAGAAAATGGTAGTTTACGACCGATTTGTTCATTAAAAAAGCGTGTAAGAAGCTAATTTTTCAAAATTTTCTCGCCCTGCTTGGGTCGTTGCCCAACCAGGCCTCTTCAAACTACAATACCTCCTAATTTCTGTTAATACTATACTCAGTATGCTTTCAAAAGTGTTTTTCAAACTAATTTTGTTAAAATTTTCGCGCCCTGATTGGGCCGTGGCTCAACCAGAGATCTAAAAATTTAATACTTCCTTTTGCAAAATCCTGAGTAAGCCAAAGAGTAAAGGTGAAGACAAATAGGGACATACTGTACGGGTAGAAAGGGGTTACGAGAAGCCTTACTCTAAGTGGCAAAGATAAACCACGAGAGAGACGTGCAAAGCGACTCGGCACCCCGGTGATATTTTTGATAGTTGGATTTTAGAAATTCCTGTAGCTTCATAATGAAAAAATCCTAAAATGACTGGAACTAATCTGATTTTAACTGCCTTTTGAGCCTAAATTGGTAGTTTGAGCGATTTCTCTGCTAAAATCCGGATTTTAACTTTTATGGGAAAATACCTGATAACTAATACCTGATACCTGTATTTTTGTCAATACCTACCAGTACCTGATACCTGATTGGGTATTTTTGAAATACCTGTACCTGATACCTGATATTAGGTACTTTTCCAATACCTGCCCACAATACCTAATTGGTGCCCAATTGATTGTATTCTGAGAAGATTTGTTGAAAACGTTGTGCAAAACAGAAAAAGAACCATTCGCAAACAGGCTGATACCTAAACCAAAAGATGCGAACGCAACCTACTGCATATATGTATACCAAATTTGTTCATCAGTGGCAGCAATCCGCTCCAAAAACCATTCCAATCTGTGGTCAACATTATTTCTAGCTTTCTTTCTTTCCTTACTACCAGAGATTTCCACTTTGTATCCCACTTCACTTAATAACCCACTGGGATATTACGTGGACCCTTGTTCCGCTTTATATTTCCCATTGTCCAGTTAATATCCCTAGGATATTAAGAGTCAGTCTCTGAACCGATCGAGTCTTGACCCTTTGTCCTATTCAGACCCCAAAATTGAAACTTTGGGCTAGATAGCTGCAGGTTGGTACACTAATACTTATGAGTTGTCTTTCGGCCCCAAAGGATTAGTGGATTTGACGTTATAATCCCGAGATACAGCCTTCTGAAAATCGGCCTGCTTAACTATAGGACCAAAATTCAAATTCGAATTTCTAACCTACCAGCTGGAGTTGGAAGATAAAAATTTGGGTTTTAGCGTAACTTTTGGAGTACTTTAAGAACTGCAGTCCTAAAATGTTGAAAACTCATAAAAATCTGGCGTTCCAAATGAGGTAATTTTTCGAGTTTGTAACATATGAGGCCAATTTTCACTGGATTGGCCACGACCAATCGTAGCATATTCTATACCAAAATGTAGCTTATAAAAAGCGCTACAAAGTAATAAAATAAAAAGTGCTTCTAGAGGGGGTTCCAGCCGAGTTATGGCCCGCCAGAGGTCGAAAAAAATTTTTTCCCATGAAATTCTAAATCCACTGAATATTCCGAAAGCACACTGAAAGTACTCTGGAAACCCAAATTTTTAAAGTTCAACTCCGTTTATTGAGTCAGAAATTCTATTTGGAAAATTATGTCTATAGTGAAACATGCGAATTTTTCGAGTTCGTGATATTTGAGGCCACTTTTCACTGGATTGGCCACGAGCAATCGTACCATATTCTATACCAAAATGAAGCTTATAAAAAGCGCTACAAAGCTATGAAATAAAAAAGTGCTTCTAGAGGGGGTTCCAGCCGAGTTATGGCCCGCCAAAGAGGTCGAAAAAAAATTTTTTTTCTAAACAAAATTGTACTGTAGATTCTTAAAGTACTCCAAAAGCTACGCAAAAACCCAAATTTTTATCTTCCAACTCCAGCTGGTAGGTTAGAAATTCGAGTTTGAATTTTGGTCCCACAGTTAAGCGGGCCGATTTTCAGAAGGCTGTATCTCGGGATTGGAGTGTCAAATCCAGTAATCCTTAGGGGCCGAAATACAACTCATAAGTATGTATTAGTGTACCAACTTACCAGCTATCTAACCCAAAGTTTCAATTTTGGGGTCTGAATACTGAGACTCCATCGGTTCAGAGACCGACTCTAACTGGCGGCAATGTTTTCAGTGAGAAACGCGATTTTTCTTCTTCTTCTTCTTCAAATTTTATGCAGTTAATGCACGTGTACAACATACCACCAGCACAAAGGCAGGGTGGAAACATGATGTGTACACTGACTAGAATATGCTTGCGCACACACATAACATACAGTACATACACAGGAGAGAAATGAAAGAACACCAAATTACAGATTCACGTTATAGGCATTGTGACTCATAGATTTCATTCTATCTTTGAAGTCATTCAAATCCAGTTCAACAACATCAGAGGCTAAGCTGTTCCAAATTTTACCGAACACACAGAAAAAGGAGGTGGCCGTTCTATTTAGCGTGTTAGTAGGCAAAACAAGTTGACGACTGTTACGCACTAAGCGCTGAGAGCGACGAACGGTTTGAGCAGTTGCCACATTTACACACCCGGATGGTAATACTCGCAGACCATGCACGTATTTATAAATTAGACACAGACCGTACTCAGTGACAGTTTCATCCACTCGCTTCCATCGCAAGTGTCTGATCATTTGAACGTATGAAAGATTGAAATTGTTCAGAGTCAGTTTGCATGCGAACTTTTGTACTCGCTCCACAGCCGTCTGACATCTGGCTGTTTGAGGGTAGACAATGGGACAGGCGTACAACATAGACGGGCGAACGACTGATAGGTAGACTTTACCACCCTGTACCGTACCACTGACTACCTCCCGTACACTCGACTTGGCCTTACCTATGCGAACGTAGTGGCTTCGATTAGACAAATATGACTTTAAAATGCAGAGCAGATAATCAGGAACACCATAGATAGCTTGGAGACAGGTGAGCAGTTTGCCGTGCGGAACAGAGTCGAATGCTTTACTCACATCCCAGAACACTGCTGCAACTTTTGTTGGCACTTGGTGGTTTGAGCAGTTCTGCCACGCCTCACACACGATCGTCTCGAAGTAGCATAGCGCGTCTACAGTACTACGTTTGGATCGGAACCCAAACTGCGCTTCAGACAGAGAGGGGTCCACGTACTGCTCGAGCAGGCTGCAGAGATGACGCTCAAAGACTTTTGAAATTATCGGCAGGAGCGAGATTGGCCGATAATCGTTGGGCAGCATTGAGTTATTGATTTTAGGCACGGCACAAACAACGGCCTGCTTCCAGCAGACTGGAAACGTACCTTCACAGATGCATCTGTTGAACAGAGCTACCAATGGGGAGGTCATCTGCTCAACAGCCTCCTGCAGCATCCGCACAGTCACTCCATCTCTACCGGGTGCCTTTCCCGGCTTCAGACGCGCGATCTCGCTGAATACGAAATCGGAGTCACAAATCCATTCTGGCTCAAATGTTCCAGGGGCGGTCAGAGCCGGGGCAGGGGCGTCAGCTCGATTAAAAGCACAATCGAAATGGTCAGCTAGTACCGTAGCTTTGGCTTCATCGGTCAGTGCAAGAGGCCCATCAGCAGGTTTGAGAGCAGGAATCGGTTCACATGATCCTTTAGTAATAATACGAATGTTGGCCCACACATCTTTGGGTTCAGAACACTTGCCAAATGAGTTGATCAAGTAATCCTTCTTGGCAACTGCCACAGCTTTCTGGGTGCATCGTTTGAGTCTTTTGTAGTGTCGTC
Source organism: Sabatieria punctata (assembly GCA_030248155.1). Lineage (NCBI taxonomy): Eukaryota > Metazoa > Nematoda > Chromadorea > Araeolaimida > Comesomatidae > Sabatieria > Sabatieria punctata. The sequence continues at coordinate 81,616 of JASANB010003746.1, forward strand.
GCGTGACAAGAGTGCGCTGATGCCACCACAGTCTGTAAGCCGCGTTTTTCCTCCTCACCAGCTGCAGCACTGGTTTGGGCAGCGAAATGGTCCCGCCCTTAGGCTTCACTCGTTTCAGAGGGACTCGGCGATTGACCTTCTCGATAAACATCGTTTCAAGCTGCTCTGCCGCCTCATTGACAGAATTTGCAGTCAAAACGATATCGGTCAACTGGGCTATTTCTAGGTCATGGCGGAGTCCATCCCAGTTAGCAGCCTTGTAGCACCTGATGTAATGTGCCTGGGGTTTGGGAGGCGGCTCGATTGGGAGGTGGACCCACAGGAGGCAGTGGCATTTCTCAATAGGGTCAGCCACTCCCCATCTCGTGTCAGTCCAGTTTTCAGGGACAAAGATATGGTCAATAGCAGTTGCACTGGTCTGTGTCCCTTGCCGATCTTCACGAACATGTGTGGCTACATTTACAAGTTGTTGCAGTTCATGGCCAATGCAAAAGTCTGTCAGTGATGCAAAGTTATTGTCCTCCGGTCGCAGTGCATCCATGTTTGTGTCGCCAAGAACAACCAGCTTGGTTACAGACTGGTCAAACTGGCTGATAAAGTCTGCTAGCTGGTCAAAGAACAGAGCAGCAGGCGCTCGAGGTGGTCTGTAGATTGACAGTACCGTGAGACTGGCACCCACGGGACCCAGTTCAACTGCAACTGCCTCAAGTTCACATGGCACTATAATGGCACTGTGAACTGGTCGTGGATGCAGGCATTCGAGTGCGTAGATAGCCACGCCTCCACCACTGACTGTACGGTCCTTCCGGTACAGTCTATAACCGGGTATGTGCACTGCACCGTTTGATACCCAGTGACTGAACTTCGACTCCTGCACCGCGAAAACTGCAGGTGAATATGCGCTGCAAACTGCACGTATCTGGTGAAGTTTGTCTCGCAGACTGTTAACGTGTCAACACTTGCTGACGCGGTGGATCTGGAATGTCTGTGGCGTCCGGCTGGGGTGTATAGGGCACCCTTGGGCTTGTGGCGTCAGCAACGGCGCAAACATTTTCCGTGTTATATCCTCTGGGATACTAAGTGGAAAAGTCCGGTACTTGCCTCTGGTTTGTCTAGAAAGACAAATTTCCCAGTTTATCAAAGAAGTCTAGGGTCGAGCTGTGGAATGCTCTGACATCGTTGTCACGCCCTCAAAATAATCTCAGGGATTTGGAATCGCTTTCTAGATCCATTTTCGCTTGTGTCGATTTTCGCCGGTCTTGGTAAGGTTTCTTATAAATCAATTTCTTTACGCCTCTACTCAGTTTTTAGGAGTCAGCAGAAGTGGCCTGGGGCCAATCTCTCACCTCACAAAATTTTGTAAAATCATTTGTTTTGTAGACAATCTTGTCAAATCTGAAAAGAGACACTCTCTCACCTTACAAAGTTTGTCAGCAGAATTACAAACACTTTCTGACAAATACAAACGATTTTATCAAGGTGAGAGAGCGGTTTTACAAAACTCACTCTCTCACCTTACAAAGATTTGACATAATCTGACAAAGTTCGTAAGAAAATTATCAGGCGATTTTGCGTGATACAGTCATGTGAGAAATGGCGTTAAGTGACAGTTATGACGAGAATTCGCTCCGCGAAGAAGAAAAAGGGTGTATATAGGTCAAGTAATAACTCTACATTCGATGGGCTGAACGCTACGTGTTAATTTCGCTTGAACGCCGAGGTACTGTAATTGGGTGGCTACTGGAACAACCTTCATTCAAGAATGCAGTGGAGTGGAGCCATTTTGCCGCAAAATCTACGACAGGCAGCTTTATTTGCTTGCGTTTCCTTGCTATGAGTGGTTTCTGCAGAATTGTCAGCAATGCCTTCCGTCCTTCTGAGTCGTCTGTCTGGCGCCATGTGCATGAAACTGTTCGCCTAATGAACGAACAACTGTTTGATGAGACTGTCTGCTTTCCGATCCGACCCGAACCAACAAATTATGGGACAGTTTCACAAACTTGAGCCACTTCCAAATGTGTGCATAAGGACTTTAGCATTTTGGATGAGGGGTGTATAAAGAAATACTGAAGGGGATGTTATTTGTGTCTACTGTACATACAAATTGTACTGCACAGAAACTGTTTCTGTTTGATTTATTCATTAACATGCACTCAACTAGCAAGTAACCATCAACACCGAGTGCATCGGTAGCAGGCGAATCTCGGCTGTTTATGTCTCTCTTTCAATTGCCGACCTGCCAATTGGCCCTTTGCCTCCAGATCAGCGACGTCCAAACTCCGACTTTTTCTTCTTGTGGCTCCAGCACTGAATTTTCCGAACAAAGTTGCTTTGTGCTCTTCAATTTTGAACAGGAGGCTAATTTTTGGTGCGTGGTCAGTGACGGTCCGATCGTTCTGACGCCATCAGATTTCCGCTTGCCACCAACTAAGGATGAACTCATTTTTAAGCAACCATAGGCTGCTGACAAATTTGTAAACGCCTCCGACAATTACAACACTTGTCAGGATAAATATTTGTAAGGTGAGAGAGTGCAGTTCACGCCGTTTGTAAATTTTCAAAAGCTTTTGTAAAAATCATATCAATTTGTCAGCAACTTACTAATGTTCATCGTATCTCCTGTTTGTCAGGTGAGAGAGCGGAATTTGTAAGATTTGTAAAATTTTTATCAACTTGTAGGATTTTGTTTGTAATTCTGTTTGTAAGGTGAGAGATTGGCCCCTGGAGTACTACTGGACAGTGAGGACGAAAAAATTTGAAGAGTTAGCTGTTCTAAACGCTTTTTGATTAAAAAGTTGTCTTTTGATGCTATTTTTAAAAACCAAAAGTACCCGATACCTGTGTACCTCTTTCAGGCCAAAGATACCCAAAATCAGGTAGGTACAGTTCAAAAATACCCGATCAGGTATCATGTGGGTATTGCAAATCTACCTGATTATCAGGTACAGGTATACCTGATCCACAGTACCTCTTCGACCTGACCAGAAAGTTAACTTCCAGAATCAGAGAACGTTTGATAAGAACGCGAACGGTTTATCGTTTGCTACGCAGACCAACTAGCAGACAATTCTGCTGAGAAAAGAAAACTGAAGCTCATTACGCTAGCAAACCTATCGCCATTACAAGAGAACACAGACCGCTTTAGGTACTTATGATCACTGTTTAGAACAGAATTTGAACCGGGCTTCCAATCACAGCAGTCAACTTAGTGCTGAGCCTGAAGAGAAAAGCAGCATATAATTACATATTGCATATTACATATCAAACGATGGCAACGGCTTAGGAAGAAAGCATAGTTGGTCTTGAGCAGGCATACATGTACTAGGGGGGTTACTCCCCCCCAGCTGGAAAGGCCAAACCCCACCCCCCCACCTCACTCCCCGAGACAGGTTAAGGGACCGCCCCCCCCCCCCCCGACCAAAAATACAAGTACTAGTGGTGGCTCCAGTATTAACAAACTGGGTCAGAAATCACTAATTTTTAGCCTAAAATTCACTTGAAAAGCCTTTGGAAACCGAATTTGGCGCTTCCACTGCTGATATTTAAGAGAAATCGGTGTTTTTGGAAGCCCTTTTTGTCATTTTTTGCTTGTTTTTAGCTCTAAAAAGCTATTTGGCAGCTTAAAATTGCGATTTTTAGCATCCTTACTGAAAAAAAACGTGCTAAAAACGCATTTCCAGGCGTTCTGGAGCTTTTTGAAATTTTGGACCCCACGAAACCCCCCCCTCGACCCCCCATCTGAGGAAAACCCCCCTACCCCCCTCCCCCAGGTCGGCCCGGAGCTGTTACATGTATGTGAGCAGGCATCTCCAGTTTCCGGCCTCGACAAAAGGGAAATCTTTGGATGTTTCTGATTAGAGATTTGTGATAAAACCACATTCATTTGAAATGTCAGAACGCAGGTAATGGATGAACCACTAGCAAACAACAATTTCTTCCCACAACCAAAACGCACCAAATAGAAATTTCCGGCCACAGGCGATCCAAGCTGATGAGCTTCAATAAATTGGCGCGTCTTAAAGTTGTTCCTTTGCTCCGGCGCCTTAGCATCTGTGATCTTTTCGCTTTGCTTGAACACAAAGAACGCATAACGATGCAGCCCTGAAGAGCAGAAGGAAAGTGGAACAACAATGACCTGACTTTCAGAACAACATACACACAGGGTGAGCCATTTTTCTATCACCGTTTTCGTCTTGCTATAAGTGTCAGAATCGATTCCGGCGGTAAAGAATACCCCATTCAGGAAGTGCCAGCCAAATCCGTCGGTCTGTCCAAGTTCCCCCTATTTTGTGAAATTTTCAAAGAAACGCAATTTTTCGCGATTTTTGCAAACTTTGACCGGCCATATATCTCCTAGACACGTCTTGAAAGCATCATTGGAGTCGCCAAGGACTTTAGAATCGAATTCTACAGTTATCTCATTTTCATTCATCAATTAGGAAAAAAGCCCATTCATGTGAAGTTTCAGCCAAATCCATCGGTCTGCCTATGTTTCGCCCCTTCTATGTGAAATTTTAAAAAAAACAGCCATTTTTTGCGATTTTTGCAAACTTTTACCGGTTATATCTCCAGAACGGCTTGACCTAGAAGCGTCATAAAAGCATCTTTGATGTCGCCAGAGACTCTAGATTTGAACTCTGCAGTCATATCATTTTCAACGCAATCATGAAAAAAGCTCATTTTTGACGTTGCGCAAATTAGTGTTCAGAGTAAACGTAGCGCAGATTAGCATTACCCGCAGACCGGAGCTCGACCTTGTCTACAACTTTGGTTATGAGGCGCAAGTCGCTCGGAGGCCTCCCAAAAAAGTAATTCGCAAAAAAACCGCCAGATCGCTTATTTTTTGAACAGACTAGTTATGCACTTGCACCTGTCCATCATCACTTTCTATGAGACGTGCAAGTGATTACCTACTGGATGAAGTGACAGACTGGCCAAAATTTTCAGATTAAGAATTCTGAGGTAATTTGCATGTTGTGTTAAAATTTCAGCGAAATTGATTGACGAATAGAAAAGTCATAGAAAGACGAAACCCAGACAGATAAATGGTCCATGCTGTATACTGACCAGTGCCGCTAGGAGGGGCCGAACCCATGTAGTCGACCAGCTGGGTGCCCTTCTTCAGGTCGGCGCCCGGCACATTTATCACCAGCCAATGCATCCACTCGCCGAATCTGGGATTCTTTCGACTCGGAGCATCGGGGTCTGCAAAATTCTGAAGGATGCTAGACGATGGAAGCGTAATCTGATAATCGCTTGTAATAATTTTCTGACCGCCTCCGCTAATTAGGCATATAATCTGGCTACACCCAAATTTCAATTTTTTTAGAGTTGGAGCCAAAACCATATAAAATGACGTTTTTAATAAAACAACATCTGTATACATACAGTATTGATAATTTGCTTAATTTTCTTCACCGATGAGCTACAACTACACGTAATATACAGGGTGTGCCCAAAAAAACAACCCAGCAGAGTTTTTGCTGTAGCAAGCAACCGCAAATCTCAACCGATTTGAATGAATCCTTTTTTAAATGAAAGATAAATAAAATCTTGAAAGATTGATGTACTGTTTATTAAGATAGCCTGCTTAGTGCCTGAGATATTTGTCCTCAAATTCAAAACAGAGATTTTGGCAATGAACAAGAGTGATAAAGAACCAGGGCTGTTTCTTTCCGAAAAAAAACTCAAGCCGGTCTTTTTTCCGGTTTTTTTCCAAAAGTTATTTTCCGATATGACAGAAAAATTTTTTAACAATCGCTTTTTATTTGCAGAATTCAACGAAATAGCGTGAGTCTTATTATAAAATGCACTAATTTCAAGTTTTAGTGTAGTAATTTGATTTTAAAACATCAAAAATACAATAATAAAAGTTGCCTGAAAATGGTACCGGTTTTTTTTTGCGAAAAACAGCTAAGTTATGCCATGGAAATGCTTGTAAGTCTTCTATTAACGTTAATTCAAAGCGTTGGAAGCGAATTTAACCAGTTATTGCGTCTATTTCCTTTAAAAACTTACTTGAGTTTTTTCCGCATTTTAGTTTTTTTCCGAGCCCCTAGGAAAAAAACCGGTTTTTTTCCGAAAAAAACGAAAAAAAACGAGGAAAACAAACCGACCCAACAGCCCTGTAAAGAACAACCCAGCAGATTTTTCGACTTAGAGGGCAAATATCTCAAGAACTAAACTGTGATCTCAATAAAAATTGCGCCAATCTTTGAAGAATTTATCAATCTTTCTTTTGCAACCATGAATCTCAACCGATTTGAATGAATCCTGTTTTGAAAGAAAGATTGATAAATTCTTCAAAGATTGGCGCAATTTTTATTGAGATCACAGTTTAGTTCTTGAGATATTTGCCCTCTAAGTCGAAACAGATTTTGGCAAAGAACAAGAGCGATTCCGTTACATTTCATAATAAAGCAGATTCCTACTGCTGGGGCTAATGATACTTTAGTGTTGAAGTAAACCGAGTTTCTGTGTCACCTGTAAAGCCTCCAAGAGCCCTTACCAGTAGCAGGAATCCGTTTTATTACGAAGTGCAGAATAATAAAAAAATCCCTCTTGTTCACTGCCAAAATCACTGTTTTGATTTTGAGAGCCAATATCTCAGGAACTAAGCAGAGTACATTAATGAAAATTTCAGCATTCTTTTAAGAATTTATTTATCTTTCATTTAAAAAAGGATTCATTCAAATCGGTTGAAATTTGCGGTTGCTAGAGCGAAAAATCTGCTGGGTTGTTTTTTTGGCACACCCTGTACACGTACGAATAGTCTTCATTTTACATAGGAGCCATTATTGGGTGGCTTCTTCTTACAGAGGGAACAAATGGGTCATACATGTAACAGCTCCGGGCCGTCCTGGTGGTGGGAGGGGGTGGTTTTCCTCAGGTGGGGGGTCGAGCGGGGTTTCGCCTAGAGGGAGTCCAAAATTTCAAAAGCTCCAGAACGCGTGGAAATACGTTTTAGCATGTTTTTTCAGCAAGGAAGCTAAAAATCGCTATTGTGGGGTGCCAAATACCTCTTAGAGATAAAAACAAGCATAAACGATGAAAAAGGGCTTCCAAAAACACCGATTTCTCTTAAATATCAGCAGTGGAAACGCCAAATTCGGTGTCCAAAGGCTTTTTATGCCAATTTTAGGCTAAAAATTAGTGATTTTTGAGCCAATTTGTTAGTACTCCAAACCACCTAGTACATGTATGCAATGGGTACATTTACTTTGAACAACACTGATTGCTAGTCCACAAAAACCTAAACGGCGAGCTAGAGCGAAGTAATAAAGTGCACTAGGTTCTTGGAGGCAGAAATTTTTTGCGTGCCTGGCCACAGGGACATGCAATGCGTGCCTAAAAAATGGTAATCGCGCAGTGAGTGAATGAATGTTTTAGCATTACCTGAAATTTTCAAAAAAACGTGATTCGCTGTGACTGGCTAATCACGCGTTTCATGCAGCACTGTTCATCGTCTGACAAAAAAGCGTGATTGACATGTGACTGGCCAATCACTTTCTTGCACTTTCATTTTTCAATCACATTTATGGCAAACAAAGAGCAGCACGCGAAGCGTGATTCTATGCGGGGTACTGCTCCAAATGGCTAAAGTAAGGGCTAGGTAGGACTACGTATGTAGCCGGCTCTATTTGTGTGACAAGAAAAGTTGCAGTACCAGTCATGATTACGGTGTATAGGTCGGAAGTATCGGCAGGGAAGGAGAACTGCTCGGGTGCTTTCTTCACTTGAGAAGGACGCAACTCATTGCCCAGAGACACCTCCAGTCCGTCACCGTACTTCACCTACAGACAGGACAGACTAGAAGCTGAATCACTGGCCGACTAAGGACAGAGGGAAGAGGCTTACTAATAAGGTTAAAACAGTGAGAACTAGATATTGGAACACCAAATACCCAACACTTTTCAGAATGAGGCCAACATTTGGAATTTGTGCAAGTGCCAATTTAGAGAGGCTTGAACTGCTTCTAAATCGAATCCGTTGTCAAAAAGACATTCTGAAGCTACGGAAAACAGCTACAGTAGAGAAATATTTCAATAACGGAGCTGAAAATGTTGCTTTAATATAACATTTGTACTGCAAAAGTGAATGAATATATACATATGTTTAAAAAAGCTACTGTACACTCAAAAATTACTCTTAAAGTGCCTTGCCGTTCTGATGACAAGCTATTACTCTTCTGCTGGTCTATTCAACTACTCTCTGTCCAATGTGAACAGAACAGAAAACCATCATTTCTTATGTACTCTCCCTAATTAGAAAATAATATATAAATCAGAAAATCAAGTCAATTTTCATAGATCCATTCATATCATAATGCCATATGCCTGTAATCAATGTCCTCCAGACTCAGTTTATTCAATAAAAAATTCCTATTAATATTGCACATTTTTAAATAAAATCTAAATAAAATAATAAGATAAAACATACATGTAACAGATAATTAATCCGCCGAAGGGGAGGGAGTTGAGGTCTGGCGCCGGCCGGAGGGGTCTGAGCCCAAATTTTGGGAGGGGGTTGGGCACTAAAAACCGCTCAAAAATCGAGAAAACCCAATTTTTTGGCTAAAAATCGTCAAAAATCGCTAATTTCGGCTGAAACACTGCTAAAAAGTGCACGGTCGATTTTGGCAACTTTTGTGTCCGAAATTGCAAAAAAAATCTAAAAAAATTTGCTCAAAAAATTACTTGCTAGAAAAATCGTCTCGGGGGGGGTCTGGCCTAAGTCGGGTGGGGGCAGACCCCCAGACAGACCCCCGTTGCATTACAAACGTTTCGTTCTCAGTCACTTCTTCACCGATTTGGCTCAAATTTTCAGAAAAAATTAACAACATGGTTGGCTAAATATTCTGCAAGTTTAGTGCCAAAATTCCGACTCGCACTGGTTTTAAGACCCAACCAAAAACTAGGAATGAGGGTGGTCCATGCAAATTATTTTCTATTATTAGTATTACAAGGAGTACAGGCCTGAAACTTGCAGGAATGATTGGTGTTGCCATTGGGCATAACATACTAAGCGGGCAGCCCTGTAGCTCAAAGGGCACTAAATTGGGGAATTTCAAATACATGAGTGAAAATCCCATAGTTAAGAAATCCGCACCTTCTAGAATCAAAGCACTGAATCTGTTGTTAATCAACACAGATTGTAGCAGGAAGTTCGACAAATAAATGAACCTGATATTTAAGCTCTGTTCCACACCATAGAAACCATCACTGCAGCGGTTTTTGAAAAACGAAAATCTTTAGAATCATCATTTTGCCGGTTTTACAAAGAAAAGTCATAGTTAGTCATGTTTTTGAAATTCCCCAATTTTAGTACCCTTTGAGGTACAGGGCTGCCAGCTTAATATGTTATGCCCAATGGCAACACCAATCATTGCTGCAAGTTTCAGGCCTGTACTCCTTGTATTACCGAAAAAGAAATAAATTTGCGTGGGCCACCCTCATTCCTAGTTTTCGGGTCATAAAACCAGTATGAGTCGGAATTTTGGAACTAGACTTGCAGAATATTTAGCCAACCATGTTGTTAATTTTTGCTGAAAATTTGAGCCAAATCGGTAAAGAAGTGACTGAGAACGAAGCGTTTGAGTGAAGGCCGAAAAAGCGATTGGACATTTTTTTAATCTATACTGTATCAGCATTTCAAGTAGAGATGCAACCGTAAAGAAAAATAGTGGATATCGGCTGTGGATAGAGCTTTTCAGAATACCGGATACCGGATAATACCGGATAGTAATGATGATCAAGTTTTAAGTAAATACAGTAATTTTCAGGCTAGAAATATACTTTTTCGATGCTTTCAAGGCAGGATATGAGCAAGAATGTATTAGATATGACTGATATCACGTTGAATCAGCTAGCTATAGCTATATTTTCTAGATAACGGGCTGCAATGCAATATGGATAATAACCAAAAATAGATAGAGTAAGATTCCTAAGTTTGAACGGGTTAACGAAATAAGCGGTTGTTAAAAACCAAGGAATTGGGCGATTGGCTTTTTGCTTATGGAAACAAAACTACATGATCACTGGAAGAGGCACTGAAGGTTTGGTAAAGATCGCATGATCGGGAGAGGAGGAACGAATGTTTTTTTAAAACTCGGTAAGTGTTCAAACTTAGAGACCCGGTGCCTAAGTTTGAACCATACATGTAACAGGGGGGTCTGCCCCCACCCGGCTTAGGCCAGACCCCCCCGGATGGGGACCCCCCACCCGAGACTATTTCACCAACCCCCCCCCCCTCAGATTTTCTGGCAAGTAAATTTTCGAGCAAATTTTTGAATTTTTTACAATTTCACACACAAAAATTGCCAAAATCGCCTGCAAAACAGCACTTTTTAGCTGTATTTCAGTCCAAATTAGCGATTTTTGGCAACTTTTAGCCAAAAAATTGCGATTTTTTTCGATTTTTGAGCGTTTTTTCGTGCCCACCCCCCTCCCGCAAAATTTTGGCTCAGACCCCCCCAACCCCCCTTCCCCCATCGGCGGATGACCTGTTACATGTATGGTTTGAACACTAAACCGTTTGATGCCTTGCTCAATGTTTAAACGGGGTTTCAAAGTTTGAACACTTTCTACGTTTAAAAAAAGCTTAACAAACACGCTGCAACGTTGTTTTCGAAAAAACAAGCACTTTATAAGCAGATAGCGGCATCAAAACGAAAGAACGTAATCACTAAGCGCCCGACTAATCTTTCATGTGTTCTTCGCAGAAAAACGGGTCGTCCTCATCGATCTGCTCCTTGTAAAGCCTGTCAGCGCAATCAGAGCAGGTGAAATTTCTGCAGTGGACGATTTTGCGGCCTCGTTGAACTTTGTTGTCGCAATAATAGTACCAGATCTGGGCAAGAGAGGTGTCATCCCACTCACAGTTACAAGAGTAAGAGGTGTTGCTATCACCCTCCTCAACATCTGATTCGTCAGATGAGCTGACCGTGGCAGCTCTAGCTCCAGATTTACGCTTTCTACCATGTAGCTTCTGTTTCTTGGCGGCAGCCGATTCTTCAGCTTCGTGCTTCAGCTGACGTTAAAATTTCGCCAGACTTAAACTTTTGGCATTTTTACACTACTATTTGAACTAGAAAGACACTAAAACAAATTTACAAACCAGTTTAGCGTAATATGTCACGTTTGAGCCAAGAAATATGGAAATATAGGGGGTGTTCAAACTTAGGCACCTTAGGTACAATTTCATACAGACGAAGCGGTGTGTTGCAGAAAAAATCTGATGTCACAGATGAAAAGAGCATATATGAAAACCTATTGTCCCGCCGGATGCCTATGCTGTAGCACTTATAGGGAGCTTAGCGCAAGACAATTAATAAATTAGGTGTTCGACTAGTCACCGTTTCAGCTGCTCCTTTTCCCTTACAACTGATCTTTGTTACGCAAAAGCAGAGCAGCAAATACCCAACACCCCACACCACCTGCGAACCTTGAATCAAAGTTATAGCTCTTACAGAAATGGAGTACGGTGGCCGGGACCTTCCAGTGTTCAAACTTAGGCACCTGTTCAAACATAGGAATCTTACTCTACACTCGAAAACTGGAAAAATTGTCATGAAAATGCTATTTTTGGGTATCCGGTATCCGGTATTCGATACCGGATACCGGATAGTGTTTTAGAGCAAAAAATACCGGGTTAATCGGTAGGGTAAGCCGGGGTAATTCGGCACACCATTTTCACTTTTTCAAAAATATCTCGGCCCAACTTAGCAGCAGCAACCTGGTTTTTGGTCTGGAATTTTTCAATTTTTCTTAGTTACGCTATGCAAAAGGTTTGAAGCCATTCCGACTATTCTACAACTAATGGCGAGCGATTCCTTTTCGATTTTATTCATGTGCCGAATTGCCCCACCGGTGGGGTAATTCGGCACAACGCCGAAAATTTGATTTTGAAGCCTAACATCCCCATCTTAAGGAATGCTACGATTAGGTCCACTTCATCCAAGTCTGTAGTACAATTTTTGCCAGCATTCTACAGCTGTAGCGGCTTTTACAGCTTTCTAAACGTTGAGATGAAATGATCCCCAAATAAGTTGGTTTTTTTCTACTTGGCAATCGAAAATGGCAGAGTTCTAGCGTTATACTTTTATGGAGCTCTTGTCTGAAGGTTTCTAGCTTTTGTTTGAAGCAGAAAACCTACTTTGTATGTGTAACAATCCTTGAAGGAATGCGTAATTTGCATACACACAAAAATATGCTAAATCGAGCCTTCGTCTAAAAAATGTCAATGTTTTCATCCTATTAACACTGCTAAAGGCTTACTCACCAAGAAAATAAGCAATTTGCAGTTGATTAACAATTTTTGATTAATTAATTAAAATCATTAATTAGTTAATTAATTAACGTAAAATAACATGTTACTGTGTAAATCAGCATGGCGATGCTCAAAATACATAGACTAAGCAAAATAACAGTTTTTGAGCAAAGTTTTTACAAAAAATCGATGTCAAAATCTGCATGCCCACTTGTGCCATTTTGCCCCCATTTCGTTCTCAACAACTACTGCACCGATTTCAGTGAAATTTTCACGGAAAGATATTTGTATGAAACCAACCTAATCGCAGATTTTTAATCTGACCGAGCTCTTATAGTTTTAGGTTTATTCAGCTTCGAAAATTGACTTTTTTGAGCGAGTGCCAAATGATTGCCTGTGACTCAAGAGTGACTAAAGATACAGAGTCAATATTTTGCACACAACATCTTCACACCATAGGCTTTATAAAAAAGCAATAACCACTCAGCTAGCCTCTTTCGTTCTGGCACAATATTCCAATGAAAAATTTTGTGCCGAATTACCCCGGCCTACCCTATATATTCCGCATAATACCGGATTACGGTTGCATCTCTAATTTTAAGTATCTTCTTACTTGACACAGCTGCGATGGGGCATGGTCGATCACATCCTTTACTAAACCAGACTCCTCCCACTCAGACATGACCGCTGCTTGCTTGCTCACTCGTAATAGGCTCTTCCTGGCTTTTCACACCACCACGAAACAGGTGATTCCCACGAGGAGTCACGACAACACGGCAAAACCACTTGGGACTATTTATACCCTAAATATCCATGCTGCGTGGAGCCATGGACGACTAAAAACTACTGGACTGATCGCGCTCCCGACCGCTAATACATACTTAGGGTAACTTTACAACTCCATATCTTTGGAACCGTTCTACCTACAAAGAATATAAATACGTTTTTAGAATCCTCACGGTATCAGTAATCGAGCGCAGCGCCCAAATCGCTTTCAAACCCACTACGAAAAAAGTAGATTTTTTTCCATCGCGCAAATTAGGATTACCAGTCAATTTTGCGCAGATTACGTTGAACCACAGTACAGAGCTCGGCCCGCTCTACAACTTTGGTCATAAGGCCCAACGCGCTCCGACGCATCCATAAGGAGTTATTTGCAAAAAGCTCTGAATTCATTAAACTTTGAAACGTAGTCAGTCATCTTGTTTTGTGTGCTAACTCATACCTAATTGCAGGAAATATAAGAGATCATTTATTTTTGCCTACATTGCAGTTACGTGCTCGCGTATGCATACATGGGCCGGAAAAATCTGGAGGGGGGTAGGGGGGTTGAGACCTCGGGGGGGGGGGGGGGGGTCCCCGGTTCGATCCCGGGTCTCGGCACCAATGAAAGACAAAGACAGAAGCTGAGGGGCGCTTTAGCTGGGCGACGCGGTCTTCTTCTGAGCCTCGGCGCGTCTTTTTGACGGCCCGGCCCGGCCTGTCCGGAAACCCAATTTTTGCGGCCCGCACCCGGCCCGGCCCTTATGAAAATGCAATTTTTGTGGCTCGGCCCGGCTGAAATCCTCTAAAAATCCTCTGTAGGGCGACCAGGCCCGGCCCGTGCAGGTCTCTACTTCTCTGAGTCATATGTTCGGTACATTTGCCATCGAAGCCATGCCATTTGTCACTATGAACCTCAGTCTACGAAGAGAAAGCTTGACCGATCCCACCATCAAAGTTGGCTACGACTGCACAGCTGTCTGAGGGGCCGACCCAGCGTATACATGTATGTACGTACATAAGAGGGCGTCCGCTTAACGGGAAGGCTATTACAGTTTGAACCAAAAATCAGGCGGTGTTTTAGTACATACCAAAAGTCGCCTTTTCTGGCTGTTTTGACGCTGGAGTACGTACTATAGCTAAAACCTATGTACATACACGCATCAATCTATTCACATTAAAGACTGGTTGTAGCACGGGAAGACAAGACAAGCGCAAACGTGAGTCCTTTCCTCTCCCGGAAAAGCAACCAAAAGTGTCTTGAATTTTGTTCTATGTACTGTACAATGTACGTCTTTTAAGCTTTAAACAAATACGCGAAGTACTACTAGTAATTTTTCTCCTTTGTCCGATGCGTGTGTTTAACTAACTAGTCTGATGTGTCGGTGCGATCTATTCTATGCATTCCTAGTTATTTTTTCTTGCGTTGCTTAGGTGGAAAAGGTAGTGATATGTGCGTATTTCTGTGTTATACTCGTATGTAGTACTGCGTTATACACGCGCTCCCCCGATACGATTTTTCCCACCCCCCCCTCGATTTTTCTGGCAAGTAATTTTTTGAGCAAATTTTCCCTATTTTTTGCAAACTCAGACAGACAAATTGCCAAAATCGCCTAAAAACAACACTTTTAAGCTGTATTTCAGCCCAAATTAGCGATTTTTGACGATTTTTAGCCGAAAATAGCGATTTTTGAGCGTTTTTTAGTGCCCGACCCCCCTCCCAAAATTTGGGCTCAGACCCCCGGCCGGCGCCATACCCCCAACCCCCCTTCGGCGGATGATCTGTTACATGAATGGTTGTGCTCTGATTATCAACCAACACTTATTTCAAGTCTTAGCAGTTACCTTGCGTATTGCAGAGTCTTATGCAGTAAACATTTTTCAGGAGATATTTTTGAGACCGATCCCAAAGCGTTCAACTGAAATCTAATTTAATATGTAAATTTTATGCGTTTGGCACAGGTCAACCTGTGCATAGATCCAATTTTTCGGCACTGCGTGATGCTGAATATCCCTGAACGGGGCTCAAAATTTAAGCTAGCCCGGTCAGCAGGGCTCTCTAAGTTCGGCCTATTTCACATGAAAATTGTCTTAATTTTTACAAAACTTTTATAACGTTTAAGTTGGCCTTGTGAGTTGCGAAATCAAGACGACATTTGGGTCCGCTTCCAAGAAATTAACTTTACTCCTTGTTTCCGAAAAATTTCACTGTTATGATTGTGAATGATATGAATAAGCAAAAACTTATGACTAAGACGGTATATAGTTTGTTTCGTCGTCGTTTTCCCATTCCAAGCCAGATGTGGAGCGTGAATTACATTTTTGGAAGCGCTCCACGCAGCATGGATATTTAGGGTATAAATAGTCCCAAGTGGCAAAACCTAAGAAGTAAAGGGCAGTTAGTAGTTTACGCACCGTACGCACCGTTCGCACCGTTACGCACCGTACGCACCGTTACGCACCGTTCGCATCAGCAGCGACCCCAATTGGGCGCCGATATTTCGGAGTGGTGAATTTGCTTAGATCGTTCAGAGAACCGTTCTATTTCAGCTTGCATTAAAACAGATTACGCGTTTTGGTGGAAAAGTACCTGGAAAATCAGCTTGTATTAAAATTTTAAAAGAAAAAAGCGAAAATAATCACGTTGGTCACGGCGGCACCGGCACCCATGGAAGTGATGTGTTTGTGGGTTCGAAACCTGTTGAGGCGATGGGAAGTAGTCGACACAAAGCCCAGCCCAACCAGATCAGGTGTAGCTGGGGGAATTAGGAACCGATCCCAAACAGAAACTAATGTGTTTAATGATCATAATTAATTATAAATTAACGATTTCTATCGATTATCGATTATTTTTTGGCAAAGTTCCAAAATTTCAAAATCGTCCAAAATGGTCATGTCATATATCATTTGAAAGCCCTTAGCCTGGCGAGTCTAATGATCACTAAATCAGAATAGGGAACGCCCCGGGGGCCTGTTTTGCCAAATATAAAAGTACCCCTAGAGACGCATCAGTATAGGCACGCTTCGGAGGGCCTGTTTTCCAAATATAAAAATACCCCTAGTGGGACGCATCAGTATAGGCACGCTCCGGAGGGCCTGTTTTCCAAATATAAAAATACCCCTAGGGGTACGCATCAGTATAGGGCTCGTTCCGGAGGGCCTGTTTTCCAAATATAAAAATACCCCTAGGGGTACGCATCAGTATAGAGCTCGTTCGGGAGTCGTATAGTCATAAGAAAGTTAATTAATTAATATATAGTCCATTTCTGACCTTCCCTGATTCCCCCCCCCCCAGCTACACCTAACCCGCCCAACCCAGGCCGTCGAAAGTCAGCAATGGCAAGTAGATAAATGGGGACCAAACCGGCGCTGTCTTGCACCCACTCACCCAAAAGGGGAGGGTTGTTGTTAAGGAGGCTGCCGGTCCTTCTGCCTCTTCCTGCTCTATAGCAGTTGGCTACTCCTAGTCCGAAAGGACAAAAAGTTACGTACAACAACAAAATAACAATTCGACAGGACATACAATGCAGCGGAACCACTGACAGAATCACCAATATAGAGTTTGTCCTTGGTGTCAGCCATGAAGTAAAAACATTTGGATTGTTAGTTTAGTTTAATGGTTGCCCCATCAGCGAAACCCTTCAGGTCCAATTTTTCGGCCAATCATTTCCCATTTTGGTACTATGTCAATCAGAAAAGGTGCCGAGATGACACGTTTTTGCCTGACACAATTGAGACGTTTAGCGATGGGTGACAAACACACCGCTTCCATGGGTGCCGGGGCCGCCGTGACTAGACCTAATTCGTAGTACTACAAACTACTAACTACAAACTACATATTTTCGGCGATTATGACGTCATCAAGACTACAAATTAACTAAGACTACATATTATTTTAGCTGACTACAAATTGACTACAAACTACTTTTTCATAATTTGCGAATTTGTAGTCAATTTGTAGTCATTTTTCTTGGAAATTTTCCGATTTTTTAATGTAATTTTATATAAATTGAGTCCCCAATCGGCATTTGAGTTGTCTTGAGCTTATGATAAGCTTACCAAATACCAAGAACGAAGCAATTTTTTATGTAAAGTGTTGGAAAGATCGTTTTTCCAATTTTCCCGCTATTTTACCTGTATGAATTTTCAAAGAAAAGTGACCACATGATTGACTTTTGCAAATTTGTTCGTGTTTTTTTCTTGTCTTAGTCTTTAAAAAATATCTCGTTCTGTTTTTAAAAAATACCAAATGTTCAGCATTGAAATTCTGCTAAACATTGAATTCCGTCTGTTTGTTTTCAGAAATATCTATTAGAAAACACGATTTTTTCACGGAAAAACAATTAACAGGCTTCCGGTTATTATTTTTCCAAATAATTTCTATGACTGATTGTTCAATTGACAAAAATTTGCAGTAATATCGAATTTCTGACGATTGGTAACCTGACTACAAATTGACTACAAACTAAGACTACATATTTTTTTAACCTGAATTTGACAACTACAAACTAAGACTACAAATTATTTTCGCGAAAATTTTTAACTACAAACTAAGACTACAAATTGAAATTCTCAGAGGAAATAGGTCTAGCCGTGACACACGTGATTATTTTCGCTTTTTTCTTTTAAAATTTTAATACAAAATACAAGCTGATTTTCGAGCTATTTTTCCACCAAAACGCGTAATTTGTTAATGCAAGCTAAAATAGAACGGTTCTCTAATCGATCTAAGCAATTTCACCGCTCTGAAAGATCGGCGCCCAATGGGGGTCGCTGCTGGTGCGAACGGTGCGTAACGGTGCGTACGGTGCGTAACGGTGCGAACGGTGCGTACGGTGCGTAAACTACTAACTGCCGAAGTAAAGTCCCATCCCATCCCATTCCCCCCACCCGGCGCTGCCGCGGCGGCTTACTGTAATATTGCTGCATGTGAAACAACACAAAGCGCGCGAAGTTTAACCGACTTCACACAGAAGTGGTAGTAAAAGCACTATAACAGAGCAGCTTAAATCTCAAAGTAGTTGCAATTTTTATAAATACCGATACCCGGTATGCCAATTATTTTCGGAATACCTGCCTGCAAGTGCAAACATCCCTCGCCTTTGATGTACCTAAAAGTACTGCTGTGCTAGACATAAAAGTACCCCTAGAGGGACGCATCGTTTTAGGAACGCTCGGGAGGGCCTGTTTTAAAAACATAAAAAACCCCTAGGGGACGCATCGGTATAGGAACGCTCCGGAGGGCCTGTTTTAAAAACATAAAAATACCCCTAGGGGACCCATGGGTATAAGAACGCTCCGGAGCAGTGGTGTTCCCAGTAAATTTACTGTGTAAAAGTTATTCGGTACTTAGTTATTTTCAAATAAAGTAAGTACTTTTACTTACCGGTAAAAATTTTTCTTAATTTTACTTACTGAATACCGAGTTTCAATTTTGAATTACTCTATTAGAAAAAAAATCGGTAAACTCTGTACTCGGTAATTTACTGAGTTGTTTACTGAGTATAAGCTTCTGCAATAGGTAGTTCGCCGCATCTGTGCAGAAAAATATACGGTTTTTCTTTCATTTATCGAACTGCTAATGACGAAAAGGCACCATTTTTGCCAATTTTTTTGCAATTTTCACTGCTTGTTGTATAACTTAAGCTTTGTTTGCGCGGTAGAATTGCTATAATCAGACGCGAAGACTATAGAAGTAGGTAGGAACTATTAGCAATATTTTGATTGACGTTTTTTGCACCAGTCTGAACTGTGAGGAAATGGCGAACATTAGAACAAATCTTTATACTTACCAATTTGGCCAGACTTTTCATCTAAAGCCAGATCCTCTAGTCACTGTGTATAGTGAGCACATTTTAAGGATTTCCATCCATCTAATTAGCACCATGAATAATGCGAAATGGCGCTAAAGAAAACATTAAAAGTCTGAAAAGTCGAAAAATCCAGCTACAATATCTCAAAACTAATCAATCAGCACTGAAAAAGGATTCTAGTAGCTAAAAGCTATATCAGGTAAACATTTTCAGAACAATTGTATTTTTCTGAATTTTGAAGGTTTTACCGAGTTTACTGAATTGTTTACTGAGTACTTACCGGGTTTTCTTTGAAAAACCCAGTACTTACTCGTACTTACTGAATTTCAAAAAATCTGGATTTACTTACTGAATACTTACCGAGTTTTAGAAATTTGAGCTAGGCAGAACACTGCTCTGGAGGACCTGTTTTAGAAACATAAAAGAACTCATGGAGACGCATTTTCCAAATATAAAATGATCTCTGCAAAGTATCCTCTATCACAATAGCGGATATATGAATAAAGGTGTAGTTATTGGAGTCAGTATCCAAGATGTAAATAACAGGATATCAACTTTTTAGCTCCAAAGCCCAACTAGCCAATAACTACACCCGCGCAAAGGCAATCGCCACGGCACTGCTGAATGCGTCTGAGTCGTGTGGATCTTGTGTTGCGCTTATGGCTTACTAACGCCAGTTGTTTTCTGTTCTATGGATCGATTCTAGGTCCATATGCCCCCCACCATGGAATAAGGTAGCATCTATGGGGGGTACGTTTTTTGGGCTCGGCCCGGTCCACGGGCCTCTCAGGTGAGGCATATCCTCACGGCATCAAAATCAGGCCCGGCCCGACCCATTGGTTTTTGCTTAGTCTAACTAAAGTTTTGAAAATATGCTCTGAATTCTCAAATTGAAAACTAAAATTAAAGTCAAGCTTTCAAAACTGATATATTGTTCGTCTGCTGGGTTTGTAGTAGTTGCTGGTCCGCGAACAACTTTTACCTCCAACAGACAATTAAATAAACAGGAGAATAATTGACACGACCGCTCGCCGGACAGTCAGACGGAGAGAGTGAGAATGTTCTAGAGAACAATGGGCGAGCGGGCAAACTAATCACACGGCGCTACGATACAATGTCTGGCGTGTACATGGTTACGGTAGCCTATCGCGGTTGTCTATACAACAAGTGGTGTGTATTTGCTAGCTGGCGCAACTACACACTCAACGCCAAACATATCAACCACCTTCTTTCTTCTTGAAGCGGAAGCGTCGGTCAGTAGTAGTGCCAGTCCCCTAGGCGGTCTGGCGGTTGACGATTCCGCTGCGGGTGGTGTCGCCGTTCTGGTCGCGGTTGAGCTGGTTCTGGCTCGGTAGCCTCAGCTTCGTAGACAGTCGGTCCCGGCCGGTCGGCAACGCGTTGCAGGTTGCGCCCGTTCCACTTCTGCTTATCCGACAGCAGGTAGTTGAATTTGCCGAGCACCTTCAGGACAGTCAGTACTTTGCCACTCCAGGGACTCAGTCCTTTGGGCGTGTGAGGCCGTCTGGTGCGCACCTTCTGCCCAACAGTGAACGTTGGTCCTGAGCTGGTAGTAGTACGTTGGCTTGACTGCTGTTGTCTCTGCCGTGACTGCATGTCCTCCCCTCCTTCCTCTTTTTGAGCTGTTTTGCGGGGTTGTCGGTAGACTTCCCAGCCCAAACGAGGTCGGCGTCCGAAAAACTTCTGCGCAGGGCTGAGTTCCTGGCCCTCTCGAGCTGTGGCGCGGAAGTGTGCTAGCGAACGTTGCAGGCCTTCTTCCCACGGTAGACTAGTGCTGAACGTCTGAATGTGGTGTTTGATGAATCTGTTGAAAACCTCAACGAACGCGTTCTGCTGGGGAGTGTAGACTGGTGTTGTCTCGTGAATGATGTCCCGTTCAGTCAGGAAGTTGCGAAACTCATCGCTGATGAACTGTGGGCCGTTATCAGAGATTAGTTTGGCGGGGTTACCGAACCTCGCGAAAATCTCCTTGAGCCAGCGAATGATTCTGCCGGAAGTGATGTCCTTCGTGCACAGAACCTCTGGGAACTTAGAGTAGTTGTCCACGAGCACAACGATGTTCGGATCAGGTGTAGCTGGGGGGGGGGAAAAATCAGGAACCGATTCCAAACAAAAACTAATGTGTTTACTGATCATAAATAAATATAAATTAACGATTTCTATCGATAAATATCGATTATCGATAATTTTTTTGGCAAAATTCCAAAATTTCAAAATCGTCCAAAATAGTCATGTCATATATCATTTGAAAGCCCTTCGCCTGGCGAGTCTAATGATCACTAAATCAGCATAGGACACGCCCCGGGGGCCTGTTTTTCCAAATATAAAAGTACCCCTAGAGACGCATCAGTATAGGCACGCTCTGGAGGGCCTGTTTTAAAAACATAAAAATACCCCTAGGGCACGCATCAGTATAGGCACGCTCCGGAGGGCCGGTTTTCCAAATATAAAAATACCCCTAGGGGGACGCATCAGTATAGGCACGCTCCGGAGGGCCTGTTTTAAAAACATAAAAATACCCCTAGGGGACGCATCAGTATAGGGCACGTTGCTTGGGGCCTGTTTTAAAAATATAAAAATACCCCTAGGGTGATGCATCAGTATAGGCACGCTCCGGAGGGCCTGTTTTCCAAATATAAAAATACCCCTAGAGACGCATCAGTATGGGGCACGCTCCGGAGGGCCTGTTTTCCAAATATAAAAATACCCCTAGGGGTACGCATCAGTATAGGGGACGTTCCGGAGTCGTATAGTCATAAGAAAGTTAATTAATTAATATCTAATCCATTTCTGACCTTCCCTGATTTTTCCCCCCAGCTA